>CAJPEV010006120.1:0-11491 GCA_905338385.1 Darwinula stevensoni
GAATCAATGTTGTTTCAACATTATAAATGTTGCCATGAAACATTGTTTCAATGTTGTTTCCACATGGATGTGTTACCTGGGTAGAGCTGCATTTTAGAGATATGCTCAGCAACCCGAATACATTAGTCTTAGAAATTCAAAACATAAAAGGGGTGGTGAAATAGTTGTAGTAGGAATTTTCATACATGGGAAATTTAACAAGATACTGTCAGATTTGTATAGTTGCACACACTCTGAAGCATCAACCACACCTGACCACCCTTACTTGGTACAAAAAAATTCAGTTCAGCAGACATTGCCAAAGGGCAAAAACAGAGCCAGCAGTTTTCAAGAATTGACATGAAAGAAAAGGGGCATGCAGACAGTGAATCATAGTTGAGATGTGAAGTGAGTGGATAGCATCAAGGTGGATGGTGTCCTTGAACTATGGGATGTGAATAATAGAGATGGTCTGGGGGGCCATGCATGTCCTTCAACACCAGTCTAAATTTGCGAGGTGGACAGAGCGAGTACCACTGCAGAATAGTGAATAAATTGGAGATAGAACCACTAGGAAGCAGAATATCGTCATCCAGAACATCCGAAATTGAAGCAGCAGAGTAAGCTACAGGAACATACAGGTAGTCCACCACACCACCATGGTTTTGTGCACTGTCATCAGCAGGGAATGCCATGGCAACCATTCTCTGGAATCAAAATGGCATCATTCTCAGAGACTATCTGCTGTATGGAAAGACCATCAAAAGTATAAAATTCTTCAACATCCAGCATACTGGCCCTCATCCTGAACTTCAACAATAGTAGGGCATGCTCCCATGCTATGGGCTGAAGAAATTATCAGTAAGGCAGCACAAACCATCGACATTATATATATGACTAACAAAGGTTTTACGAGCTGCTTTTCAGCCTCAGATAATCAACATGCGAAGCAATGAAAGACATAATTGAGGAGTTCTCTAGAAAATGGGTGTACGTGCAAAAGTTGCAATTTGAGATAAATGATAAAAACTTCCCATGGCTAATCTGAAGCTGATCAAAACTTAGTTGTCAGTAAAATGGTGTCTTAGACCTTTTTCTATTTGAACTTGGGATTTAAATTAATTTCTTTATCTAACATTGCTGGGATGCAGGCAGAAAGTGTTTATGCACATATGCCCTTTTTCCATATCCACACTGCTGGAACTTTTTCCAATGAGTCCTTCATCACTTCTTTCTAGTTAAAAAAAAATAATTAATCTTAAAATGCATCTACAGATTTCAAATAAACTGTTTCTTGAAAAAAATCAATGAAAATGTGAATATTCAGGACACATTTCATTCACCAATCACTCAGCAGTGATCCGCTATTATTGATTGATTCATCATCTGAATCTTCAACTATTTCATGGATATCTCCAACTTCTCACATCCATCCAGTGGCTTGAATGACTGGGCCTCTTTCTTTCCCTTTCCTCATGTCTGGTTTATTCCTCATTTTCACTTTCAGTTTATAAGGATGCAATAATTCCACCAAAATCGTTCAGCATGCAAGTGCTAATGGAATATTCATGGAAACAGCCATATTGAAATTACCAGGAAGTTGGCCTGCTATATAGTGAAAGCGTAGGAAAATCTGCTTCACCTTTGCTGAATACGCATCTTAACTACTTGCTGTCCACCCTATTTTATGACTAGTTACCTAAAGCAGCACATGCACACAGATATGGAAAAAGGGCATATGGGCACATATGCCCCTTTTCCAGAGAACTCCTCAATTGTCAGCCAGGAGGATGAGTCACCAGATGGTAAAGACTGGATACTGCTTACTTGCACCCTTCAAAGCACAGAATGGATTGGCTTTCATTTACTCCTCATCTGTAGAGAGGAGCACATTGAAAGGAACTGCTGAAGATACTTAACAGTTGATTTCAGCAGTTACATAACAATTTCCTTCAGGAAAGATATATTGGGGGTATCTTCTGGTTGTTCCTGGCAGCCCATTCACACTCTACCTCCTGGTAGTGTGAGGAACAGGATTTCTTGTCCTAGTATTGGGTTGGCCAGAAAGTTCTTGCAGTTTCAGACAATATTTGAGAAAAAAATTTTATTCAGCAACTATACAATATCAGTCAACATTGTGTTCCACTACATGTCTCCACCTTCCAGCCAGGGAATGGATTCCACTATGGTAGAACAATGGGGACCGAGACTCAAAAAACTGTTGCAAGTAGCATTCCAGGTCTTTCTGGTCGTCGAAGTTTGTCTCTTTGAGGCAGTTCTGCAAGGTAAAAGGTAGTAGTCCGACGGAGCAAAGTCCAGGGAGTATGGTGGGTGTGGCAGAATCTCCCATCTGAGGGTGAGGAGTTTGAGCCGGGTCATCTTTGCGGAATGCAGCCAGGCATCGTCAAGGAGGAACAGCACTTTGCCACGTCCCGGTCGAGCCATTGAGAGTTTCTGGCTCAATCTCTCCAGTCGGTCGCAGTAGTAGGCTGCCATGATGGTGGTTTTGGGAGGAAGCAGCTGGAACATCACAACACCTTTCACGTTCCACCATACAGAGATGATCACCTTGTGGGGGTGCAGGTCACCTTTCGAGTGGGAGCACCCGAGGACGGTGGCCATGTCATGTGTGGTCAGGCTTCCATGAGTTGTAGTAGCACCTCATCATCCAACTCCAACGGGCATCCCTACCTCGGCTTGTCTTCAACACAACAGTTTCCAGACTTAAAGCGAGCGAACCAAATGAAGCACATCTTCTCGCTAATGACTCCTCCCCCAAATGCCTGGCACAGACAGTGATGGGCGTCAGCTGCCTTCTCTCCCAGACAGAACTCAGAGGAGGCAGGTGCGGAGGTGGTCATGGTCAAGGTGGAACTTCTGGCTCATACTTGGTGGTAAGGGATCGAAAATACACTGAACCTGCATGCAAGAAGGGAGACTATTTATAGGTGAAGAGGGAAAATTCTAGAAAATTCATGAGGCTTCCTAACGAGTAAAGTCAAAAGCTGCAAGAACTCTCCAGCCAACCCAATACTTCAACTTCACACCATGCTGTTTCCCTCAAGTAAAGAATAAGAATTGGCCAAGTCTAACACCAAGACCTCTTCACCTTCAATGGACTCCTCTTTAGAAATGTTAACTGTATCTTTGATATAGTCTCTTCTTTGGCAGATGCACTTTGCCAGGTGGCCTAATACCCAAGGAGATTTTGCATGCAGCTAAAACACTTCAGCAAAAGTATCAGCATTGAAGAAACCATAAGTTGCTCAAGGGCTCCTCCCCTGAGACATCATTCTTCACAAGCAATGAGAGATGCATTGGGATTCTTTCCATGATGATGCCTTCCATCCTAGAACTGCAAGGCAGCAGCCTTGCTCTTGAGACCCAGTGCATCCCAGATGTTGAAAATTAGAGGTCACCTGTTTCGTGGGACAGCCAAGAGCAGTCTCCTTTCAAAGCCTGAGTTTCCAGAGTTTTGGTCTGCTGTTCCAAGTCAAATGGATGGGATATCCATCCTCCCTCCCAACAATGAAATTCATGAGGAACATCAGGAGCTGGATCTGGAATAGTATGCCACAAGGTTGTGATCAGTCACACGGCAACACCCTCTCAAAATACCCCAATCCAGTGAAGAGAAGCAACTTGTATGCATCCAACAAATGTGACTATATTGCCACCTCAGTTCAATAATTTTCTATCTGACATTTTCATGAAAAATGAGATGATGACATCCAAATAATAATTCACATGGAAAGCAGATTCATGAGACATGTTGATTTTGCATGAACTCCCCCAGGAAAACAGGAATTTGTGTATTTTCAAGGTTCAATCTTCAGTTTCTTGAAGGGAGATAACAACTCTAAAGGCATGATTAGTTCATGATCCAGGTTAGGCAGCTCCCATTTTGTCACCAGCCATTCAGATTGAACCAGCCATTATTGCCAGAATTGACATCATCCAATGAGACTTCACCTCACATCTAAATCATGACTAAACAAGGTGATGACACAGATAAATGCTGAATTTTCAATTTGTGTTTCAATTGATTGTGATGTGTAGTTTTGAGGAAAACTCTCAGAATTTCTGCATTTCAGATGATAACACCCTTCACAGATGGTTCCAGAAGAAGCAGCTGAGAGCACATCATGAGACACATAAGGACACTTCTTAGCATACATGACATGTTCATTGGCATTCTCTGATATACTCTCAGGTGTTCCTGGAAGCAAAATTGTTTACATTGTAATGTCTTAAAAGTTTATTTCTCATAGTTTATTCTGGTTTAATCATACACCTGTCACCAATGGCTTTTTCAAAGTTAGCACAATCATTTACCAGTGATGGACTTGTCCCTTGCAGTGATACTGAGGAAGAGTCTGTTACTGATCCTCTATTTGTTGAAGAAAGACCTCAGAAACAAAAGCAGGGGCCAGAAGAATGGAAGAAAAATATTAAGAAGGTTAAGAAGCATCAAGCTGGAGAGCAGTACATAGGCATCATGGGAAAGCTAGTTCCAGCAAAGAAAGTGCAGAATCTCAAGGACTTGAAAAATTCTGAAAATTCAGATATGCTGGGAAGGTTTCCTCAAGTTAAAAAGAGACCCTTCTGTTGAGCTTTGCTGCTGACCATCAGGGGAACAAATACTTTCCCCCCTCCATCCATAGGACACATGACAGGATCCCATGGATAGATAACAAAGAGGAGAAATTCTGGCATCCACTCCTTCTGTACATTAGGGTTTTGTACCTGGACATTTGCTCTATGAAGTGATAATGGATGAAGAGGGGGCACTAGCAGCACATGGCTGTTGACATGATCATGCATATTTATCTGCCACTCAGCAAGCTCAATGATCAGGTTAAACATTTATTTAATATAGGAAATCTGGGATTGGATGCCAATGCATGACATGGCAGATTTTAGCAAATGTTGGCCTTTGGCAAATAACTGATACCAGATTGGTCCCATCCATAATTTCTACAATAGGAAGCAAAGAATATCCAGTTTAATAGCTGGAGAAAAATACAGGCAGTGGCAGGAGTTTCAATGCACCAAGACTTGGGATGGAAACCAGAACAGCCTAGACCAAGCAACTGCAGACCTGTAAAAAAAAAGCATTATTAGGAAAAAAACACCCCCCTTACAACTTCAATTAGGGCAGAAATCACTCTCATGGTTGTTTGGCTCTTTATTAGGATATTACTAAACCCCATAGAATGATGTTCAGAGGCACATGAGCATCACGGTCTTCTTGCCAGATGTTCGTGGTTTGAATTGTCTATTACATAAATCCATAACATTAGATAGGTGATAAGATTATTTTCACTTCGTCACTTGATTCAAAACACTAGTTTAACTCCTTCAACACACTAGGTATAAGACAATTTCATGCTTGTCATAGGCCAGAATTTTCTACATAAAAAAAGTATATTTTATTTCTGCTAAAGTTCTCTACATAGATTTTACTACTTCTCCTGATACCTTTCCTCCTGTGAGCTATTTATGAGTGTTGTGCACAATGGTAGCATGGTTTCTGCATGATGCATATAGATGCATGTTCATGGGGTTAAATGAAACTGGCCTTTTGAATTCAATCCTAGGGGAAAGTATTGGTGTCTGAGCTAATGCAGGCTGCAGATTCCACTATTGCCCAGTGATCCAGGTCCTCATGATTTTCCAGCACCTCTATCGGACTTGCCACGGCCTTTCAAGCCTTGCACAGGTGTGATTGAAGTCCACAATATCACCATACTCTTTTGTCAGGCTAGCAGACAACAAAAGCAGACATGAGGGAAATAGAATACTGCAATCACTCATCTTCATCTAGTACACCTGGACTATGCCAATATTAGCACCCTTGGGGCATGTACAGGAAAACCTCGTTATTTCAAAATCCAGGGGACCAAAAAATTCTGACTTCAAAATAAGCAGGTTCAAATTATCCAGTTTGGCCATTGTTATTTTGTAATACTGCTCTATTCAGCCCACATACCCCTGAACTGTAGTAAAACATTTCATGCATAATAAAGAAAAGACCTAGTTTTCTATTTTTGCATTTGCACTGCTGCAATTATACATGAAAAATTGCCAACAATATTTAACACATTAATTAGTGATGCCACATCAGAAGGAAAAAAATTGCATTGAGGTTTGAGACAGGTCATCTGAAGGTTGTAGGGAAAAGAGCCCTTTGAAATAAACAAACACTTTTTTGAGTTTATAGCTCATGGGACCAGAAAATGCCTCGAATTTCATAGTATCCATATTTAATACAAATCCCTATCCTCTCAGATGGGGAAAGTAGATGACTTTGAAGCATCCGATATTGAATTAATGAGGTTTACCTGTAATTCAAATTTCAGTAGACATGAACCAAGACTCTAAATGCACCAAACTAGCTATTACAAGTATGGGGCTTTCAGTGTATACTGGTTGATGCAGAATTTCTCCTCTGAGGGCAAGTTTCCACACAGTGGTGTGCTCAGGTCAAGCTTACTGGCGCATGAGACCACCCCCCCCCCACTGACGACTGTTGTCTAGGCAAGTACTTGGTGGAAGTTTTCTCACAGCCAATGGTTAGGGCAAAACTGTGAATTTTGAAACAACTTTGGATTCCAACTATTTGTTCCCTTGTTTCACTGGAGCTGACAGCATCTGTGTGCACAGGGCCATGTTGTATTATACCTTCAATGAAACTTGAGGAAAAGACAATTTGAATGACTTGAAGCACAGAATGATATCCCTCATTAGAATGTCCAGAGTTAAATTTCACCATGATCATCCTTCCTGATGATCCTTTTGGGTTATTCCACACCCCTTCTGCTGCACCGCAACAACATTTTGGGAATTTTGCAACCCTTACTTCTTCCATGCCCCCTCGCCCTTAAAGGGCAAAGTTATTAGTTTTCAGGCCCTTCACTTTGGCAATGATGGATGTTCAGAATTACCAGGAGTTCAGGCATAGAGCACAAAACAACATTTTAACTGAACAAAGTGAAAAAGGATGATGTCTCCAAGATTCCCCAAGACAAGTAAAGGAGGTCTTTTGTCTTTTCTTTCATTTTTTTTCAGTGATGGAAACTGGCATGTTATATGCTCAAGATATGTTTAAAAGGGGAAGGACCATGTATGCCATAAATTATCTTGGTGATATTTTATTTCAAGATAGTGGACTTATCATTCTCTTGATTTCCAATGTTGAAACATAATTTTCCAACCCTCCTCCATATATTTTGGATTCCCATGGAAGCCCATCCTGCCAGACTTTGCAGCATTATATTGCCACATCTTGTTCTTCCTGCAAAATACTTATTGCTTGTCCTATCCTTCTTGCTGATTGTTATTGGCCATTTCCTTCATCCTCTGGCTGTGTTTTTGGTTTTACCATCGAGGTTTCCTATTTCTTAGCAAATGGCAATATCCCAACATATTGTAGGTAACTATGAATTGAAAGTCAGATGTGACCTGCATAAGCAAGACAGAAGACCGAACGATAAGAGTACAAAATTAAAAACCTTGCCATCTGGAGAATACAGGAAATGTTCCAACTAGAAGTTACAGAATTCAATGATTGGTTATATTCCGATTGGACAATTCTGCAATGTCTGCACTGCTAATACTTGAAGAGTTGAATGCATGAATCACCTCTTGCTCAGTCGCAAAACTCTCGGAGGACTGAATGGACAAGCAATCTGCAATACCATGTCATAAAATATAATTATATATAATATTCAACAAATATCCAACAATTGTACCTTGCTTCCCTTGCCCACCACCAATTATTTGCCCAGTAGAGATGAGAGGAAGATGATTGCATTGATGTCAGAGTACATATGGGACTTTCCATTAAACTAGACAGGGTACTGATTCAAGTTTTCACAGGGAAATAATACAGAGGGAAAGTGATATTACAGAATTACCCTCCAGTCTCACGAGTGTTGCAGAATCCCTAGATTTTCCATATCCATGAGCATTATTTTATTTGAGCATAACTCCTACATGATCCAACCACCATGCATGATCCAGCTCCAACAACAACAAAGGAAAGGCATTCAAAAGGAATCAATCATTTCCTCTGCAATGCCCCCTGACTGGAGTCCATGGCACATCACAAAGCTACAGGGAATCCATAATGTGATTCCCTATGGGCAACTTTTTCCATACTGTAACAGGGAAACCCTGCAGGCTGTTTATTTATAGACCTTGGAATGATGTCACATCTTTTGTTCCTCAATTCTGTGGTGAGTGAGAATTCAGCAGACCATTGAGTCAATAACAGATTCAGAAATATGGCATACAGCATTCTTATATGAGTGGAAGAAAGTAATTTTTTGCAAGCACAAGTCCACAGATCTGAACAACTCAAAAGAGAATATCTCTTGTGCTGGGTGTCAGATAAGTTACAGAATTCTCACATATGTTNTCATTCTCTTGATTTCCAATGTTGAAACATAATTTTCCAACCCTCCTCCATATATTTTGGATTCCCATGCAAGCCCATCCTGCCAGACTTTGCAGCATTATATTGCCACATCTTGTTCTTCCTGCAAAATACTTATTGCTTGTCCTATCCTTCTTGCTGATTGTTATTGGCCATTTCCTTCATCCTCTGGCTGTGTTTTTGGTTTTACCATCGAGGTTTCCTATTTCTTAGCAAATGGCAATATCCCAACATATTGTAGGTAACTATGAATTGAAAGTCAGATGTGACCTGCATAAGCAAGACAGAAGACCGAACGATAAGAGTACAAAATTAAAAACCTTGCCATTTGGAGAATACAGGAAATGTTCCAACTAGAAGTTACAGAATTCAATGATTGGTTATATTTTGATTGGACAATTCTGCAATGTCTGCACTGCTAATACTTGAAGAGTTGAATGCATGAATCACCTCTTGCTCAGTCGCAAAACTCTCGGAGGACTGAATGGACAAGCAATCTGCAATACCATGTCATAAAATATAATTATATATAATATTCAACAAATATTCAACAAATATCCAACAATTGTACCTTGCTTCCCTTGCCCACCACCAATTATTTGCCCAGTAGAGATGAGAGGAAGATGATTGCATTGATGTCAGAGTACATATGGGACTTTCCATTAAACTAGACAGGGTACTGATTCAAGTTTTCACAGGGAAATAATACAGAGGGAAAGTGATATTACAGAATTACCCTCCAGTCTCACGAGTGTTGCAGAATCCCTAGATTTTCCATATCCATGAGCATTATTTTATTTGAGCATAACTCCTACATGATCCAACCACCATGCATGATCCAGCTCCAACAACAACAAAGGAAAGGCATTCAAAAGGAATCAATCATTTCCTCTGCAATGCCCCCTGACTGGAGTCCATGGCACATCACAAAGCTACAGGGAATCCATAATGTGATTCCCTATGGGCAACTTTTTCCATACTGTAACAGGGAAACCCTGCAGGCTGTTTATTTATAGACCTTGGAATGATGTCACATCTTTTGTTCCTCAATTCTGTGGTGAGTGAGAATTCAGCAGACCATTGAGTCAATAACAGATTCAGAAATATGGCATACAGCATTCTTATATGAGTGGAAGAAAGTAATTTTTTGCAAGCACAAGTCCACAGATCTGAACAACTCAAAAGAGAATATCTCTTGTGCTGTGTGTCAGATAAGTTACAGAATTCTCACATATGTTAGGGAGGATGAAATTGCCAAGGCTAAGAAATTTCAGGAAAATGGAAGCTGATTTAAACCATTCTGTCATGTAAACTCCTAATTTTTATGATTTTGAATTCCTAATATACTCCATTATTTAATCAATGTCATGATGATTACAAGAATTGGTGCAATAAGGCCAGATGGCTAATTTTCATCATATTTTAGTCTCCATTTCTTTTCCATTCTAATGAATGAAAAATTTTCAAGTATGCTTTATCTGGGAAATTAATAATTGGTAATGCCAAAGAGATAGGCTGAAAGGCCTGACACTATTCCAAGGTCTGAATGTTTTTAGTCTACAAGCATTAGAAAAAAAGGCTACTTTGGTGTAAATATGACAAAAGCTTGCTTTAGGTAATCACTTTATGGACACCCTACATTGCAATCAATCTGAAAACAACTAGGTGGCAGTGAGATCTACCAATTTTTAAAAATAGTGAAATGAGGTGCCCACACACATACTTTTAAAAAATATATAATTTTGAAATATGCATGCAAAATGACAAAGAGGAGAGTGAGATTGGCCTTCATAGGCATAAGACAAAAAAAGGCAATCATGAAGGCTACCCAGTAAGGGGTATTCTGTCCTTTCAGCTTCATCTCTCTTCTGTTTCTCCCATGCACACTTATTGCAGAATAAGAGGTGCCCATCCTATTTCCAACAGGAGCGTTCGATGTTGTAGTTACCCCGTCATTACGACAGACACTTTCTTTTTTATGTCCATGAACTCGAGATTAATTCGAAACCTTGTTTTAACGTGTATAAAATCACGTTTAAATGACCTTATCCTTCCGACATTGTTGAGGTTCTCAAAGGCCACAAAGGTTTTTCTACCTATATTCATTGAAGATGCCATATCCTTCAAAAGCATGGATTGTGGAACTGATTATCTTTCTAAAGCAGACTTCATAACAAGAAAATGAACATTTATATGAAGAATTAAAAATAATAAATTCTCATTTCTGAGGAATATGTCACAAAGTAGTTTTATGAAACACAACATACACTTTCAAGCTATGCTGCAATCAAATGCTATGGTTTTGCTCAAATGTACCAGCTTATACAATGGCTATTGGATCACGCAAATAGGATGCATTAGCAGATGAACACTGATAACACTAACTCATACCTCATATGTAAGAATACATCTGCATGAGATGAACCGGTGTATTAGATGATGGTGACTTTACTGGTTTCCAATGTTTCAAATTCAAAGAAGTGTGAAAAAACGTTATTACCGGATGACGGTACGGTTTTCGTAACGTTGACATGGTTATCCTAATGTGTAATGTAGCAATAGCAATATGTAATGATACTGCTAAAGGTTCACTTCAGGCTAAAAGTGTAGGTGAGACAAACAGAACTGGAAAAGTGATAATGGTGCAATGCCCAATTTCTCTTAAGATAACTCTCTATGGGAGATTTCAGGCCTTCTAAAACCATGTGAAATACAACAAGACTATATATGGTCCAAAAGGAGATAAAAGAACAGTTTTTCAATGAGGTCTGGCTTGATGCCTTAAATATTGAACAGTTTCTGAGGACTCTATACATGTATCAAAGACAAACTCAATATTCCCAAGTGGAATTGTTGAAGCATAAATAAATCACTGACCTTCGAAAGATATCCCCATGAAATGATAGGGGGCAGGGGTGATTGTTTACCATGAATGGAGAATGATGGAAATTAAACCTAATAGGCTTATTTACTGAGATGAGTTGGGGCTAAAAAGATATACTGTGTGGTCCAAAAAAAAACTACATACAGAAAATACAAGAGGACATCAGATGAAGTGGTTTTTTATTCACA
>CAJPEV010006122.1:0-11485 GCA_905338385.1 Darwinula stevensoni
TGCACTAATGGGTATTAGCCAATTTTTAAATTCATTTTGAAATGTAGACTCAGGGAACTCCATGCCACCCAGTTTCAGCCTAATACGTTTCCCCTTTTTGCTGGCCGAAAAAAAAAAAAATTTGGAAAAGCGACACACCGAAAAGCTGTGCTCTCAGGAGACGTATAAAAAAGTTTAATTTTTCCTTGAGTCAACATCACGTAAGTGATGCGTGCGCCAGATACTTTTCTATGTCTGCCCATTGATGTACACGTCCCGAAAGTTTCAATATTTTGCATTTGCTCTTTCGCTGGTGAAAAAACATGCTTTGAAAAGCCGTCCCACCCGAAAGCTATGCCCGAAGGGGATGCACCATAAAAGCTGAATACTCTCTCAGCTCAGTAATATCGTCATTATAGGTGTGCCAAGTTTCACCTTTTCATTTCATTCCAATTCGCCATGCCAATTTCTTTTTCAAAACATCACAACTTGAAAAATTCCCCCAGGGAATGTATCGTGACTGAACATTTTTATTTAACTCCTTGTCTCAGATCCATTTCTTTCCAATTCGCCATGCCAATTTCTTTTTCAAAACATCACAACTTGAAAAATTCCCCCAGGGGATGTATCGTGACTGAACATTTTTATTTAACTCCTTGTCTCAGTAGTCACATTCATACATAGTTTCAGCTTTCCATGTTCACCATTTTACCAGATGCAAAAAAATGAGTTGAAAACATCTCCCTTTGAAATTTGTTCCCCCAGGGCATTTACTTTCAAAGTTTGAAGTTTTCTGCAGCATCCCAATACGTAGTTACGTACCAAGTTTCATCTTTCCACTCCCCTTAATACGTTAGGACAAAAGAAAAACTTGAAAATGTCGGCTCACAAAAATATGCCCCCAGGGCATGAATCTAAAATTTTACATTTTTCCTGAACACAACGTCTCATTAGGCACGTCCATGCCAAGTTTCAGCTTTCCATGTCTTTCCGTTCTACTCAAGCAAAAATGATGTTATGGAGGCGGATTGAGTAACAGGACATGGAAGGCAAAAAAACCAAACAAAAGCCAAGGTATGGCCCGGAATTGAACCTGGACATTTGCCTGCCAACCAGATATGTTTCGACTACACCACAGAACCCAGCACATCCAGTTGACTCTCTGAATGCCATCCTCATCTGTCACAAAAAAATATTCATGAAAAACATTTCTCTCCCAAATGTGCACCCCCAGGGCATGCACCTCCAAAGTCGGATTTTTTCTAAACTCTGGAACCGAAAAGGTAGATGTGTACCAAGTTTCAGATTTCTAGCCCTTCTCGAACATGGTTAGAATTAGCGTCAGTCAGTCACCATCGTCTATATATATTAGATAAGAAACCACAGTTTAAGTCATTCTCAAAATCATCACAAATGCACACCCTATTAGCTGGAAAAAGCTTACAGTAATGCTGCAAGAAGGCAGCAAGTGCAATGTGTCCTGTGAAAAAGGATTTAACGATGCTCATGAGAGCAGACAACCTCTAGCTGAAAGCTATGTAGAAATCATGCTCCAGTAATANCACAGCTTTTCGGTGTGTCGCTTTTCCAAATTTTTTTTTTTTTCGGCCAGCAAAAAGGGGAAACGTATTAGGCTGAAACTGGGTGGCATGGAGTTCCCTGAGTCTACATTTCAAAATGAATTTAAAAATTGGCTAATACCCATTAGTGCACTTTTTTCAGTCCCATTTTCCTGATTTTTTTCTTGATCCAACGAAACAGAGATAGGACATGTAAACTTCCCGCAGAAGTACCCTTTTTGATAGCTGAGTAGAGGAAAAATCAAATTTTGAAATATGTATCCTTAGCGTAGATTATTGGAGGGAAGTTTTTCAAAATGTATTCTCCACCCTTACAAAAAGGGACACAAGAAAAGATTTCAATTTAGGCACCGAGAATCATAGAGGTAATGATTTTGATGAAAAATATCAAGACATTCGACTCTATATGTCACGTATTTCAATGGGGACGTACGTGTTTCCCATTTCGCAAAAAATGAATTAAACACTATCCAAGGTAAGGGAGCGTCGAAGGCGCGACCAGCGAGTTTGTTTGACTAGCGTTTAGTGTTAAATATTTTTTATATATTTATATATATATTTTCTGTAGCAGAGGAGAGTCGACTGTCAACCCCGGCCCCTGGGACACAGCTGGGTCTTTCACCAGTAGCCCTTACTCCCACTTCTGCCTGGTGAGGAACAGGAACGTGAGAGCCTCCGGACGCTAACTTTATGTTCATTGTTTAAAACGAACAAAAGAAACTTCCCATGCTTGAAAACACTAGGATCAATGCCTGGTGTGGATTTATTATCTTTGGAAAATCTCAAAGGTGATTATTACGATTATGGGCTTCTCCTTGTTACGTTGGATCTTTTCACTTGTTATCTGCGAGTTGCACCTCTTCGAGCAAAGCATGGAAGAGAGGTTTCTATAGCATTTAATGAAATTTTGAATGGGGAGAACTATGCCGAAATATTCAGCGACAAGGGAAGTGAATTTCGCAATGGTTTTATTGATGATGTGTTGAAGCATCGAAATTTTAGATATACCATACAGATACTGGGATGAAAGTGTCTGAAATAATGGATACTGGGATGAAAGGTGAGAGAGTAAATAGAATTATTCGTCAAAAATATGACTATGAAAAGATAAATGGAATTTCATTATCATTTCGCGACCTTCCCACATTAATCCGCGTGTTATTGGTGCATCCCAATCAAAGAAAAGCTGTGAGTATTATTCACTCACACGATTATTCAGTAGCAAATGACCGTAATCCTTTACTTCTCTTGTCTCAAACAGCGAGTGCGAAGGAGGACAAGAGAGTCCCGCAAATCTTAATGTACTTTTCTTGTACTTGGGTGATGGGCAGCCGGCAGCCAGGAAATGTAGATGATGAAGCAGAACGTGCCGAGTTTCAGTGCAGTTCTTTTCCTGAAAATAAAAAGACATCGTGCTCTTCTTTTTCCCTATATCCGATAAGGAAATGCACACGAAACTACCTTTCTCATTTGCTGCGAAAACTGCACGTTTCTCGGAGCATCACGATGTCTCAATTAAGGGGATATGAGAGGCTAGTGGAAGTAATATACCATTCGGATTGGAAACTAAAGGTGTCAGGTGGCTTCCCGAAGGTGTCAAAACGGAGAAGTCCAAATGGTCACGAAGGTTTTACCGAGAATATTCGAACCAGGCTTCCCCGATGCGAATGGGGTGCAAGGTCGTCTGCATACATTTCGACGTGGACCGATGGGGCTGCATGTTTCAGGGATACTTGGAGGTCGCGAGAAAATATCAGGAATAGGGAAGGACTTAGGCAATCGCCTTGAAGTACGCCCTGTGTTTGGGGAATTGCCTTGGAAGTTCTCAGGCCATCGTCGACCTTTATGTAGTTTTTCCGGAAGACGTAATTGTTGAGACTGAGGATGCGTCCCTTGTTTCCCTTACTTTCCAGCTTGTTTGAGAATGCTCCTGAGAATGCTCCTGCCGACTGTGCCGAAGGCCTTCCGAAAATCAACGAAGGCAATACAGAGCGATCCTCTGGTCTTAATAACCCGGTTGGCAATGGCGTCAGTGAGGAGTCTTATCCGTTGGATGGTTGAATGGCCGTTCCTGAAACTAGAATTCGAGAAGAGAATTCGATGTGATGTATTATGCGGCGGTTAATCATTCCTGTTAAGAGCTTGAAAGGGGTTAATAGTAGGGCTATTCCGCGGTAGTTGTCAGGATCGTCGATCCTCCCTTTCCCTTTATAAAGAGATTTCAGCCGTGAGATACGCCAGCTTTCAGGGAGGGAAGTAGATACCAGGATGTCATTGTAGAGGTTCGACCACGCCTTTGATAGGATGTGGATCGACCCTTTCAGTTGCTCAGTCGTGATGAAGTCAGGCCGAGGTGCTTTTTTGTCGGGCATCCTTGGTAGCACCTGATTTCCTCTTCAGAGAATGGCTAGTTGTACCTTGCTCTGATGTCAAGGTTTCCAGAGAGGCTCCCAAGGGGAATGGATCGGTCGTGCATCTGTAGGAGGGTTCAGAGTATGCGTCAGGTGGTCAACCCATTAATTATTCCTGCGTGATTGGGAACGGTGTGGAGCTTTGCTTCCTTTTGAGGATAGCCGAAGGAGTGATGTTACTTTCTTCAACCTTCCTAAGAAGTTGGGAATCCTCTTGTCGGGCTTTTGCATTCCTAAGGAGGGCCTTGTATTCGCATCGGACCCGGTTGTAGTCGGCGAGGGGCTCGTGCCCGAATATGGCAAATTGCAGTGCTCGCACGGCTTCCTTTTTCTTTTCCCTGCACTCTCTATCGAACCATTTCTTGTAGACCTGTTTATTCGTGCTGACTTTGGGGGTAGAGTCGACAATGATGCGGGTTAATAATTCGAGTTTCTTGCCTGTGTGCATCGTGCTGAAGGTCTTTATTTGGGGGTAGTCCGGATGGGAGAGGAGTGCGTCGATATCCACTTTCCTTTTCATGCGTGGAGGACTTTCCACTTTTTGTATTCTTTTGGATTTCTTCAGGCACCACGTTGTTATAACTAGCTGATGTTTCCGATTTGCAGATTTTTGGGTCTTGTGTTCGGTAATGAGTTAGGATGTCATAGCGTTGGTAAAGACTAGATCGATGCAACTGGAGCCATTTGGGGCGATATAAGTTGGGTCCTCAGGGCGGTTGACCATTTCTAGTCCGAAAGAGGACTGTGGCTTTGGTACTGGAAAGCAGTTTTCCCAAAGGAATCGTCATGGAAGGATTGCACTTCTAATTTCCAGATGCCAAGCAGCCGGACGGGCCGTGTTACTGCGAACAAGGTTCAGCGTGTGACGAAGAAGGCTGCTTCGATCTCTGCCAAGAAGCTTTCCCCGATAATACAATTGTCGGAATCTGCCTTGAGCCACCATTCACCTGCTGGTGTTACTTCGCGGGTAGCTGTGGTAGTGTTTTCCATTTTAAGTACATGTCTCGTAAAAATGTTCACTTTAGTCCTTAATAAGAGAGTACTGACACTTGCACGATCCGTTCCATTCTTTGAGAACTCATTTGATCGAAATAGCTGAAAATGTTCAAATTATTTTCCAATCCAAAGCAATTATAGTCTACTATAAAATATCATGCAAAAAGCATACCCTTAGGATTTGCCATCAATTTCTGTACCATTTGATACACCTTTTTCAGAGTCCACTTCGAGTAAGGCTAACTTCGCCAAGATGCTCAAGGCACATTAAACCCTGATCGATGGCCCCCTTCATATCCCCATGTTGTGCTTCTTGGTTGTGAATAAAGGGAATTGTGACCCAATGATTTTCTCTTGTTATTGAATAAACTCTCTGACACGAGAGTATCAAGCATCGAAGATGAGCTTGTCAATTTTGAAATTTACCTTCATCCCGTTTCTCCCAGAAAAATCCGACTTTAAAGTCGGATAACAAAAGTACTGAAAACTCTTTCATGGGACATTCTATGAGATTCGACACGAAATGAAAAATTCGACGAGGACATCTCCTAGTTTCGAATGGGTGTTCATGAAATTAAGTTAAGACGTCTGGCGGAACACAAAGGAACTTGATCAAGCCGCACCAGCATTCTCCGGTATTACTACTTGTAGTCGCAGCGATTTTAAGGTGCTTTGAGTTATAGCCGTCATATGATAGGTATGGAACTCGAATTGTTAAAATAGTGTACATGAAGTAATGTGAAAACTAATTTTTAATGGCTTTCCCTTTCTTCAATCCCAACTCCCCCTTCTCTTCAGGACTCACTAAAGTTAGGCCTAGGCCTTACCAACAGACTGCCTTCATGTCAATCCAAGGCCTACCTTTTTTCTTTCAAAAGAAGCTCAATTCTCGACGTACAGGACCAATAAGGCCTACAAGGGTGATTCCGTGCTCTCCGAGACATCTGGTTGAGGACGCGTAAAGTTAGGCCAATCGTATTCTTATTCATACTTTTCACGAGCCATTTCAGAGAATGCGTAACGTTATACTGATTTGAGACCTGTTTCGTATCTCAAGTACCATTTCAGTGTGGACGTGGAACATGAAGCATATCTGGAGTTCCTCCAACCATCTCGAATAGGTCTGAGGAAGGAATGCCTCCAGGAAGCATTGAATCCATGACGCACACCATCCTGTTAATCAGGGATGTCCGGATAAGATATTTCCATAACCCACTACATCGATCAATCACTGCTAACCACCGCTACATTCTCAGCTCAACTCATGAACTCAGTACAAAAGTTTCTCATACATTAAAAAAGAAGATCCAGACGCCGATACGGAGATTGAAGTAGGCTTGAATTTGGCAGAATTTCGGCATGATATCTGGCAACACTGGGGGACTGTACCGAAGCAAGCTCTCTAAGCCTAACTGAATGACAGCTAATTTCACTTTTCATGGCGAAATGGTACATCGCAAACAACCAAAAGGCCACTTTTCGTCATCTACGAGTCAGTATCTTTCTCATGGTTGGTTTCTTTCCCCCGAAAAACCCCCAGGAGTGGCTACTCGGGGGGGGGGGGAGGAGGAAACCGGAATGAAATTCACATTTTCCAAAAGCGAGACTCGGTGTTCTCCACAACCCCAGGGAGATGAAGCTTTAAATTTGTTGGAGCTATTCTGTGTTGAGAGAGGATGAAGCCTGCCAAATTTCGTTGCTGTTGATGCTCCCGGTAAGTAATACAAGGAAGTCGAATTTTGCTACGGGAAGGGGTTGAAGAAAGGGGCGCAACCAAAGCCTATTGATGATTCGCTATCCTAATAGAGTCATCCACTTCTCTTAATCGTCATGTGTGCTAAACAATGTTTGAATTTTAATGGAATGGAAGTCGACAATGTCAATCGTCAGCCCAGCATTTACCTTCTCCAATACATTTATTCATCTCCTGGATAGCTTAGAACACGGATAACTTAGCGTATTCCCAGTCGCCTCCCAGACGGTAAACTTTCCGACCGGTCAGTTCCTCTGCTAAACTTCGGGTGTAGAGAAAGAAATGAGAATCTTTTTTAGAATCACAAGTCCAGTATTAATAAAGAAGACAACTATGTTATGAATTACATCATCTCTGCCTGTTTCGATGACAGCGTGGCATTGGACAACAAGCTTCTGCACTTCGCCACGAGTGCACATTCGTCGAGGTACTTAGCCCACTGCAACGCGACCTCTTGAACTTCGAGGTAGTCGCTAAAGCTGCGCTTCCCAAGTAACACAAGATATTCCAGCAACGTTTAAGAAATGTTGATGAACAATGTTGCATCTATGTATAAATGTCCAAAACGTCAACGTTGCTCAAATGTTACGAAGGAACATTGCAATTACGTTGCAAATCGCTACTTATTCATTACACATACGTTGTAGATACGTTTCAGGATTTATGTTGATGCAATGTTGATTTAAAATGTTGCTTCACGGGCACCTAATCTGGGCCTATATTGGCATTACGGAGAAGCGTAGGCTTCACTGGTCCTGAACTGGACCGAACATTTCGGAAACGTTTCATCAACATGCTGTGTTACTTGGGTTATCGAAGTCTGCCTTGAGCCAATTGAAGAGAAACCGATCACAAAGGTTGAAGAGACTGTAGGAACACTGAACGACAGTTGTGACGTTTCTGTCAGCCAGAAAGTCCTTGTCTTGACGCCAGATGTGGTGTCGTTCATTGTCCCATTGCCAGGGCGGATGAGAGAAATAAATGGGCTTAGAGCGGAAACAGTGCCAGAGGTTCCCAATGTGTCCGACAAAGTCGATGATTCGGTCCCCATCAACGAATTCACGTGGAGCTGTTGCCGTGATCGAAAAACGCTTGTTTGGTGTGAAGGGTACGAACAGCATTGTCTTCTTGCAGGCCAGAACGCCGCACCATCTGATCACGTGGGTAACCTTCCCCCAGCCAGCACCTGTTGCTTTGCTTGCATGCCTGGCCTTTCAGATAGACCCAAATCTCGTCTTCCACTGCCAACTTGTTGGAAGAAGCTCCCATGCCTTCGCGGGAAAAAAATTCCCCGGATGTGCTTGGCACAGTTGATGCGAGCTGTTGTTGCCCTTGGTCAGTGTTGCGGTCCCCAAACTGTGCACTATCCACAAAAATTCCTACTTGCGTAGTTGCAGATTTTGTGTCAGCACCTTGTGGATAGTGCTCTTGCCAACGTCACTCAGTCTGCTCTGGAGTAGTCACTTGGCAGTCCTCATCCACTGCTTTCGCACCGTCTCGACAAGCTCTGGTGTCCAGGTGGACCTTGGACGGCCACAGCAGGCTGGTCAAGAAAGGAAGGCTCTCCTCCTTTGAAGCTGCTTCGACTATTCATCTGTCGACTTCTCCATCGTCAGTTAATGCCTCGTAATTACTGACAGACTCATCGCTTGAATGCACGTCTTCTCAAAGAATGTTCGCAATCTTCGTTGGCAGATCTTCCAGCCATCATGCGAAAACGAACTTGTCCAGCAGGCAGATGTAATTTACGCCCCCCGGAAGAAGGAAGTGTGAATAGAAACATTGTTTTCCAATGAGGAACATGTTGGCAGCAATTGACTCGCATGAGACGAACAATGCACGATGAATACTGGTTATCGAATAAAAAAAAATTTATTCCTGTTCAAAAAATGATAAAAACTAGATTCTTACCTTGAAGCTCCTCCAAGAATTCGAGCTAGGAAATAAGGATGCGTCAAGCATTCACATTTATTCTTACTTCATTTGAACAGGAATAACTCAAAACAAATTGCAAAATCTTCCGTGTGCTTCTTCATCTGTATGTTTACTTTAAATTTGCAAACTCAAGAGAAATTGAAATCTCATCTGCCGCATTCATGTTTTTGCTTCTTGGGGTACAGAAACGCGAATGCTCATTTGAAGTATGTCCAGAAAGTGCTCCTGCCATTCACTTTTTCCGGCCTATGAGTTAAAAATAGATATAACACGTATTGAGGATGGGAACTCAAGTTCCGGGATCAGAAGTATTTCAACACACCCATATCTAAGATACAATGTGTTTCCCTTCTCATGGAAAGACGAATTTGGAGATCCAGACAGATAAAAGCTCTTGAAGGACACAGAGATCCTAACAATCAGGCTTAAAGAGCACCATCAAGAGGACGAAGAGTCCTCTAGTCCTCTCAGGAATCGCACAGCCAGCACCATGAAGGCTATCCTCGCTCTACTCGCCATATGCGCTGTTGTTTGTGAGCGACCCATTTTTACATTTTCTGAATTTCCCATTGATTAGTACCTGGAAGGAACTCTTCAATAGCCATTCCAACATATCAATTTCTGGATATGTTCTGTATCCTGTTCAGTCTTGTCATTTTCTTTGACAATCCAGAAACTCATCTTCTTAAAAGGCCCCTTTGTTTTCCAATATCCTTTTCCATGTAGATTACTGCTTTCCTGGAGCATGTCGAATAGGTGTTCACATATTAAGTCGATAGTATCTTGTCTGGAGGACTTCGAATACGGCTAGTATTAGCACAATCAGCACGAATACCGTGAAGCTTTGTGGTTTTGGTACCGGAAAGCAGTTTTCTCAAAGCAATCGTCACGGAGGGATTGCTCTTCTAATTTCCCAGATTCCCAGCGGCCGCAGCAACCATGTTGCTGCGATCCCGAAGGAGATTGCGACCCGATCCACTGTTTTAACCTCTGCCTCGATCTCTACCCTGACACGATCGGTATCTGCGCCGATCCTCCCGACGTCTGCTGGTGTTTCTCCGAAGGTTCCTGCAAGAGTGAGTCTTCTCCTTCGTAAATACAAACATATATTGATAAGTTTCACTTTGAGTTCTTGATGTGAGTACTGATGCCAGCACGATCCGTTCATTTCCTTGGGAACTCGTTTCATGGAAATAGCTGGAACTATTTTTTTTAATTCCCAATCTTCGTAAGTAATTTTAGTTTACGATATAGTATCACGTAGGGAAACGTGTTCCTGTGATTTGCCTTAAATTTTGTACCATATGATTTACCTGTTTCAGATGAAACGGTGATCGAGACTAACTTCGTGAAGACGCTGAAGGCACACTAAACCCCGATCGAAGGTTCTCCTCATCTTCCCAAATTTGGGTTCCGTGTAGTTGTGAATAAAGCGTAATTTGATCCTATGATATTTTTTTGTCTTGGAACTCAGGCACGGCAGTGCCAAGCATGGAAGATGAATGTTCAGCTAATGAATTTGAATCTGAACCCTCCCCCGATTTTTCTCAGAAAAAAATCCGACATTAAAATCGGATGACATAATGGTGCTGACAACTGTTTTATAGGACATTCTGTGATGTTCGTATTTGACATCGGCACGGCTGGAATGTACGTCGAGAAGATCTCCAAGTTTCAACCGCGCGTCTCATGTAGAAAAGGTACGACGTCAGGTGGAACACGAAGGAACTTGTTCGAGCCGCACCAGGAAAAATAATGTGCGTGATTCGCTTTCCAAGAGAAGGCTCTCTCTTATCCGTCGCGAGAGGTCGCTCATGAACATGGTGGGAAAATGACAATTGTTGATGGGTAACGGTTCATAGTAGTTATAAAAGCTGATCTTGTCGATCGAGACTTGGTTCAGCCTATCATTGTGTCTTTCTAAATAAAAGATAGTTTGGTGGGTTCCCTGTCACGACGGTCAATTTTTCGACAGATCAGTTCCACTTTGATACACATACTCGGTCGTACGGTCTTGCCCAACAAAAATAGTCATTTCTCTCCATTCTGAATTTTATTGACCACGATCGATCGATGCGGTCCCATCAAACATGAATGGCGAAATGACGAATGGGTGTCGCCCTCGCCTGTTCATAACATGCCCTTTTGTTGTCGCTCCGTATCTGGAATTAATTTCAAGAGGAAGAGCAGGCAAGTGCAGCTCGTGATATTTTATCAGTGATGGGAATCGGCACAGGGGACCGTCTCGGTCTATGCTGGCCCCTAGATGAGGGAGCCTTGGGCGAGTGAGAAGGTGAGCCTAGTCACACATGCCTTTGTTGCACCAGCGCTCGAACACTGTATTTATTGGGTGACAAATGGCAGCATCGGCATATGTACAGAAGGTAAAAAGAAGAAGCCTGAAGTTGAACCAAGTAGAGCAAGGTAAATCGAAGGCGCTCTAGCTCCCAGGTAAGGACGACCCATAGGCACAATGATAAGCTGTGATGGAGCCATCTTTAGTCCATGCTGTTCCTCCTACTTTGCATTGAGATGCCAGTGTGTTTGGTCCCTAACTCCTCGAACAGGAGCAGAAATGGGCCCCATTTGTTCAAGTCTCCTGTAGATTCTAAAAAGACGTGATCGACAAGCATTGAATTTTAGGTGGGAAGGTCATGGCCGTAGAGACCATGAATTGAACTGAGTTTTGAAATCCTTTTTGTTTGGGCCTAGGACTTCCTTGGTCTTGCTCATTGCAGTTTTCCTAAGATTAATTTTATTTGTGGCAGTTAAATATTAAATACGAGTTAATTGATTGGATAGTATCTGTAGTGTAGCTTTATAATTTGCCA
>CAJPEV010006123.1:0-11482 GCA_905338385.1 Darwinula stevensoni
AAACCTAGGCATTCACAATCGCGATAGTGGTAATGCGCTCGAATACCATGATGATGGTCTTTAGGAAAAAAATATCCCGGTATACGGTCAGCTGTATGTGTATAAATCTAATGAAGCGGTTTAGTTCCGAATGGGTAATGCAATGAACAGAGGATGTCATGGACCCGTTATGCTCACAATAGAAGAACCAAATTTCCTTCTATAAGACGGCCAGCGTTCCGGCCGCAGGCCGCTAGTTCTTTATCTATTAGGAAGAACGTTTTGCGAGGAATATTGATTCTGTTTGCCTCATTGGAAAACTGAACGAATACGGAGAAGCTATTGGAATTTTAGCAAACTCTTGAATACCAGTGCTATGGGGAGGCCCAGGAAAAATTTTCCCAAACTGGTACCATGGACAGATTATCCTCTTATGTATTATGTATATGCCTATGACTGAGAAATGGCCGCGCATCGATTTCACACAAGCCATCCCTAAGAAATAGGTTTTTTTTCAGCATAATGGACATTTCCATGGAAATTTTCAGGAGTTTTAGAATACTCGATATAACTGTCTTGCACGGTTTCCCATGCCAAAGCCACACTTCGCCAATCCTGTCTTCTTGCACCGAATGCTCTTCAATCTGAGCCGTACCACCAGAAAATGCGTCTCTGCGCAGATCTTCAAGGATCTCTCCGTCCCCCCTAGGGGCAAATCAGGCATCAGAAACCTGGAGTTGTCAAGCTTAAAGGCCTAAGCAGGCTGCAGGCTGTCAGCACAACACGGTTCTCAGCTCGGAGCAGCTAAGCTTGGTCGACGATCGCGTGCCGAGTCGGGTGCTGGCCACGATTTTAATCGGGGCCGTTCGAATTTCAACTCGGAAAAGTCAACCCGTGTAGGCCTCTGAGGCGCAGGAAGACGGGAGAATCTGTAGAAACCACGTTCGTAGAGTAATTTTGGGACATCTGACCAAATAACTATCGCCTACAGGTCATAAGCTTTCGATTGACGCTTCAATTATTGAAATCCGTTCATCCGTCTAGGAGGAGTTTCTCGGATTGACACAAAGATTAGCCTCTGACGTACGTGGATCATTCAAAAGCGCATGCTTTTCTCTTTTTCAATGGAGAAAAAAGTATATATTGGTTCTCAATTGCTTCATGAAGTATGACCATTTCATGAAAGCAACAGTGCCCAGTGTTCCACAGGGGAATCATGGGAATGTAGCCTCATGGTATACCGTCTTATTGATGATTTTTCCTCATTTATATTTCATTTCATGCACTTTCATAATTTCCCTGTGCTAAAATGGCTAGAAATATTGCCTACATATTCAATAAAATGTTCTACATTTCATTATTTGTATAAAATAAATAATTAACCAGAGGTAAGTGAGATAATTGATTTTTAACTGCTTAACCTTGAAAAAATTTAATTTTGGACACTTTGAAAATAAAATGCTCAAATTTAAACATGCAAAAAATTTTCACCTAAAAGCGACATTACATTCGGCTACATTCATATGCTTCCCAGGTACAACTATAAGTCCTCTGATATTGCCATCAAACATATATCAAGCATGAAGCCAACCTCGAATTTCGTACCGTCAGAAACGGCATAACATGCGCTTTTAATGAAGTATTGGAACAACGATTTCTGGAGGTTGTAAATGTAGATGTTGGCCACTGAACGTGATCAGACTTTTTGATCAAGTGGAACGTCATGTTTCAGACTTGGAGAATAGTGCCTGGGATCAATTTAAAGATTGAAAAAATGGCACCAGAATGAAGCTCATATCTTAACTAGAGGGGGAGTAATTGCAGAAACTGTTTCGCAATTCTGGTCCGTATGGGTGCTAGGAGCCAAAATTAGGTCACATTCAAATGCATGTATCTGGAAGTCTGTGCGTGACAAAAAAATCGATTGAATTTATTTTCTAAGATCAATTCCTGAACGTGTATGCCGACTTTTGTGAAAGTCCAAGATGGTCGAGCTCACGCTCTGCTTGACTGCCGTGGAAAGACCCAGTTATTTAAATTGTATGTGCCACTCCCTCCCATGTGGGTTGAGGATCCATACTAAACTAAGTTGAAGACCTCATGGCAGCGCAAACACGGTGGCTACACTTCATGCATTCCTCTAATCCCCACCTCGAAGTGGACGCACGAAATATCCAGGAATCCAAATTTATTGAACCATCTGGGGCTACCCTCTTGTCTGTATGGCGTACTAATTACAGCTTTCATTTGAAATGTTATTTTGCTTATATGCCGCGAAAGAATATTATTCCTAAAGGGACCATGGGAAATGGCAGTTCAGGACTTAGAATGGTACTCAAGTTGAGACGAAACTAGTTTCCGAAATGTTTACAACTAGTTTCTTTGTAAATTAGCAGAAAATCTACAAGAAATACTTCTGAGTCAGAGACTGTTCTGAGTCAGGGAGTCATTTCTGTCAGGTTACAGACTTTCCTGAACCCATAGTCAGAAATTATCAACCCTACTTCAAATTTATTGAATTTACTTAGCAACTTCATTTCTGGTGGGGGACAGGTGTAAATGTATTATTCACACATTCTTTCCCCAGAGGAAACATAGAAAGATGAGAGCTGTGATTGGCAGCGATTTTAGACCCTGATTTCTGGTGGTAACTACTGATTCTGATACTGATACTCTTATATTTCATTCATCATCTCTTTGGATTTTAATCATGAGAATGGACAGCGAGTTCTTCATTTTCTTCCTTCATTTTGAATCGCGGAGATCCCCCCGGACAGTTGCAATTAGTATTCATTTGAATGGCAAAATAAGCCTTTCCGAAGTAGTGATGCATTTTTCACCCATCACTAGCTGCATAAACCGTACTTCACAAGTGGTGCGAGTTTGCGGTAATTATACTCACCTATAGAGCAAGTCTTATCAGTTTCTTTTTCTTTACCAATGGAATATTCCCATAAACCGAAGATGACTTGCTCTGGGCAAGGATAATCTGCAAGGTGGTCCGTAGCATGGTACAAATTCAGACGTGAGTCCATGTAGTTTGCTTTAATATATGTTATAAAAATCAAGATGGCAGGCAATTAAGGTAACAAGGAGGGAGGGCGGAATAGTGAATAATTTGACATTTCTGGTAATAAGGTAACAAGAAAGGTGGAACAACGAAAATTTATTATATTTCTCACCAAGGAAAACAAACCCTCTAGAAATTTATGGACAATTGAATGCACAGAATGAGTGCCTGTCAAGGACACCTGTATTTGACGAGTGCAAATAATCCGAAGAGATGTGTGAAAAGCGTAGAGCATGAACCACATGCTGCAAGACCAGTCACATCAACAACGCGAACATCGAGCGAGTCATATCTCATTTTCACCAGTGGAAGAGTTTATTTTTAGGAGGCAATCATCACAATACTATGCAGACAATGTAAATCTCAAAAGATTTGCAGTAGTCTACCAGAAATTTCATACAGATTCCCTGTTTCACATTCTTTGTTACCTCAATTGCTGCCATCTTGGTTTTAGCGCATGTGTTAAGGCATGAAATACGCAATCGTGGGTATGGTTGACAACACTATGAAGACAAATTCATCTTTAAATTATTAATCTGTAAGCATTTTATGAAGGAAAGTCCAGGCCAAATTAGAACCACCCTAGTATATAGACCATCGTGAGTTACTCAGTGACTAAGTGGCAGTGAATGAGGTCGGGTTGGTCTCGAATCATCGAAACTCATGTTGAGGAATGGACATTTTGTCGAATGACAGTTTAGCGAACGCGACCATATATTGAAGGATTCATTCACAGAAGTGTCTAGAGATCGAAAGGTTTAGATCACCAAAGGCTTATGAAGCCGAAAAAATATTGTTTTTATTGTCTTAGTTTCGGCCATCTCGATTAATGTGCCGAGTCACTTATAACCTGGCTACGGTCTAGATACATCCCGATGCGTGCTGCGCATTTGAATCGAGTTAGAAGTGATCATGGATCCACAACGGCAGAATAATTTTGTGATACAGTTCTTCCTGAAGAAACAAAGTGAGGCACCAAAAACCCATTGAGCTTTCTAAAGTATGAATGTGGTAGGATTTCGATTTTTGCGTTTACTCAATAATTCCACGCCTCTAAGGCAATGGGCTCCTAGCTACATCCAACTTATTTATTTCCTTGAAGTTGTCATTCACTATTTGTCAAGATGAAGTAAAACGATGGTCTGAAGCTTAATTAAACTCCAAGAGGTTATCAAGTTGAAAGTGAACCTGAGATATTGATATTCAGGGAAAAATTACTTAGAGGCGCTTCGCGGGAAGGCATATGCACTGAGCCTGGTTGCCGGAATATGACTAACACATATGGACAAAATATACAGTGGTGTCCTCTTCTGTAGGGTACTCATGGCACTGTCTATCCAGGCCAATCCAAAAATGTCTTCTTTGAGTGGGGTTTCTGCTGTTTCTTTTTTTTAAATGACTGCAATATAACTGTGTCTTTCGTACTTGACTATTCGACCTTGACGTTAGTGATGAAATTAAAATTTTTTTCCTACGATTTCATGTTTTCACGAAAATCATATTTCATCGAAAAGCTTTTGCTTCGACAAAATATCATTTCGGTAAATTTATTCGACATTTGGTGTTTCATCCATTTGATGAATCCACCTTTCGAGTTTTCGGTGAAGCCACTTCCGATGAATCAGTGTTCAATATTTTTATACGCTCCCCACTAACTATAACCATGTTCAAGAAGAGGCAGACATCTGGAATTTTAGTACACAAGTGGCTATGAGGATGGAGAGGTCCAGAAAAAAACGACTTTTGAGGTTCATACTCTGTGGGCGCACATTTTGGGGGAGATTTTCAAATAAGTGTTTTTTCGTTTAATCAAACGGAGAGAGATATAGAAGACTGAAACTTGACATGAACATGCCCACTGAAGCAATGAGGTCAGGAAAAATATCACATTTCAGATGCATTCCAAAGAGCAAATATTTGGGAAAGGTGACGTTTACATATACTTTTTTGGCCTAGCGCATTGGGTAAAAATAGAAAGATGACATTTGGTACACACATAACTGGCGTGATGCTGAGTTCAGGAAAAATTAATCTTTTGTGGTGAATCGCCTGGAGACATTGCTTCTTGATGGGTCTGTTTCTCCAAGCATGTTTTTTCAACAGCGAAAACTACAAAGTATAAGGTTGAAACTTGGTGAGAATGTAGTTCTCCAAGTATTGGTTTCGGTAAAAATTGTACATTTTATTCATAGCCCCTCAGAGCACCTTTTTTTTAAAGACTTATTGTTTCTTAAACTTTCTTCATCCAACGAAACAGACAGCAATATAAATTTTATACTTTGCGCAGAAGTCCCTCATGGATAGTTGAGTAAGGAAAACAAACGCTAGCAGTAAATAGTGGTATTGGTCAAAATCATTCTCCCTATGACAAATTGAACAGCTTTACCTGGAACCAGTGTCATACGATTCATATCCTGAAACAACTCGGAAATTGAATGAATTCCAATTATGCGATATAAAACAGAAAATATTGGGGAAAGAGGATCCAGGAAATCCGTTTCTTCAAATCCAGTCTGCAGCAGATCTCCTGCAGAGGCCCATAGTCCTCATCGGGAAAAGAATCTCTTGTGAGTTTGGTTTTTCATTCATCCTCTTGTACCTTGGGTAGAAACACTTCATTGAAACAAACAAATGGAGAAAGTTCCTCTGGGAATATAAAACGTTATTCGAGCGAGGATGAGAAAATCTAAGGGTGATATTGAAGTAAAAGTAACCTGGCTTTGAAAACATACCTGAGTTAGAGATTAATTCATGCATAATCTGCCTGTCGGTATGCTATTTTAATTTTCCAACATGAAGGGGAGACTGTGCTTATGAGATGTCTGCAAAAATCAATGGTTGATGGGCTGGGCAAATCACATTTTTGATGAAAGTTATGAAATTTCTGTGATCCTAGAAAGGTTGCAGAACAGAGATTAAGTGGTCTCCAAAAAGAGAATCACTAGAATATTAATCATATTAAAGTCACTAAATATGCTGTCCTAGAAGGAAAAGAAAAGGTAGATTAGTAATATCGAACAAAGGAAAACTACAAGGAGCATAGGCATTGTTGGCCACCTAAACCAATATGAAGAAAACGACAGACACAATGAAGTCTCCCCAAGGAGTTGACTCTTTTTAGACTCTTACGAACCGGACGTGTATCGTAAGGACTATCTGGATTTCCTCGAAATATCTCAACTGGCTTTAAGGATAGGGGTTTCCAGGAATCATGAAATACAACCTGGGAGCCATCCTGTTCATTCAGAGATGCATAAGTAATATTCATCCATTCCCCAACAAATCCATTGGCAGTTGCTAACTATCGTTTCAGTTCCAAATTGTTCATGGCTCTTTCACATCTCATGAACTCAGCAAGAAATTCAACCATACATTAATAAGCAGAAAAACAGATAGCAATACGATGGCCGAAGTAGTCATGAGTCTAACATAGCTCTGGAACGATATTTGGCAATACTGGGGATGGGACTGGAGCCATCACTTGAAGCCTAAATGAATAAGAGTTAATTCCATTTTTTACATAGTGAAATGGTGCATCGCAGACAATAAAAGAGACATATTTCGTCTTCTACAAGTCACAACTATACTTACTAGCGAGTTTGTTTGCTCTTCGGACAAACTCGCTATTGGACAAACTCGACCAAAGGAAATTACTAATGTACTGTCATCCCCCGAAGTTACGTCGTAATTGGTTCCGAGACCGGTGACGTTAGTCGAGACAGTACGGTGTCGCCGACTACTCGCAGTTGAAATACCATTTAATGTATGACGTAAGGGCAACGTAATAAAACGTAGGTACGAATTGTGCGCTTGACCTAATATATTTGGTCTGGGGGCAAATGAAGTAAATGCGGAACAACATAAGTCGAGACGATGCAAGTCGGGAGATGACAGTATTTCACTTTCAGGCATCCGTTTTCGATGCTCATTCCTAGTAATGCGGTCAAATTCCTTTGCTCATGGGTTCTATTCCCACACCTTTGGCTCTGACACCTTAAAGAAAATGTGTATTAGAACATATTCTTAGTAACGCCATGTGACTTGTAGCATGATGATCACCAAATAACATTTGTCAGTTCGTCATTTAGTGTTCCATTGGTGAATTCAATTCCTGCCTATGGTCGACAATCTTGATTGCATATCAATCTCAAAAAAGTAAAAGCAAATAATAGCAGGCACATGAATCACATAGCCACTTCAGAGTTTTAACGCAATAACTATAGACTACGTTCACTGAATGGGAAGTACTTTCATTGCCTTCATAACTATATTTAGGCACAAGAACATTTACCTAATCCCTTTTTCTAACTCTACATAATGCTACATACAGATGTACATGAGAAACTACCTCATTCATGAAGGCAGTTTATGACTATTTACGTTCCAGCTTAGTTGAGATATGAGCTTAGAAATGGCATTGGTCTAAACGTCCTGCATTGGGCATTGGGCAAAGATCACGCACCGCACTCTAAGACAGCAAGTTTTCTGTTCAAATAGGCCGAAAAGTTCCTCGATGCCATTGAGTCGAGATTAATGTAGGCCTGAGCGTCCGTCCAAAGGTTAGATATGGGCCTGCTGAGTCAGTCCCTTTAGGGCACGTACCTCTATTGTCGAACTGTCATCTGTAATTTGCAAGTCAACATCTGCTTGTTTCCCATTCCGCTTCCTTTGAGGAAGAGAGTCCATGAGAATGATATTGGTTTGTGTCCGTTCATGGGTTACACCTAGGCCTGCGAAATCAGCTCCCCTTGAAAATTGTCCCCAGGGCGTATAACCCCACCCCCATCTCGAAGTCGGAATTCCTTTGGAGTGAACCAAGCAGTTACATATACTTCCTTCAATGACAGAGGAAGGAACGTGTATATGAAAATGGCGTAGGCGTAAACCTCCATCGGGGGAGGTTGCTGGGCCTAGGCTTGCAAAATCAGTCCCCACTGAAATGTCCCCCAGGGCATATACCTCTAAAGTAGGACTTTCTGAACTCTGCATCTCAATATCTACTTCTTTTTTTAAACCAAGTTTCACATTTCTGACTTCTCTAGAACATGTTCGGAATTAGCGTCAGTCAGTCACGATCGTCTACATACGAATATATTATATTCTTGTTGGTCTTTTCACTAAAAAAACCTGCAAAAGTGGTTACCCGGGGGGATGTCAGGATGAAATTGAAAACTTAAAAAAGCGAGATGCATTGTTCTCCACAACTATGGGAGATAGCGCTTCAAAATTGCTGGAGCAATTGTGTTTTCTGAGTGGAAGAAGCATGGCCAATTAAATTCCTGTTAAAGCTTTCAGAGAGGAACACTTGGAGGTTGATTTTATGAAGGGAAGGAGTTATAAAAGAAGGTAATAGGTGCTACTGCATATGTCCCATGGAGAGTGCAGGGGAGGTCGAAGAAAGGGAAAATTTTAGAAGTAATGTTTTCACATTACTACATACATTATATGCATCCTATCCATGAAAACGAAGGAAAATTAATGACTGCCTTTACTGAATTCATGAGGACTGATACTTTACAGCAACTGGACACAATTCCCATATTCATACATTTTTCCTCACAGCAACCCTCGAACCACACAGCCGCATGTCTTTCATGAAACCACAGCCACGTGTCACATGGAAACATCATAGTGCCATCTTTTTTGGCTTTGGCTTTCATATCTTCAATTGTGTTTGCAAATTCCAAAGAGTTATACACAGCCCAATTAACCTAATTCATCCTTCATTCCTCTTTTAGTGCTATCCTGTTTCCAGTAATGCAAACGTATGGTTTGGCCCAAAAAGCATGAGTCTTTGTTATTCACATTTTTAAAACAGGGATATTTATAATCAACGACTGCTATGGTACAGTTTAAAGTAAAAATTAACTTTTCATTTGGGTTTAAATTCCAATATCACCATGCATCTTTGCTAGTGTGATGCATGGAACACACCAAATAGAATTTTAGATCTTACTTGGAGATAGGATTGGTGCCACGTTTCCATTCTATCAGCATTAGCCGAAGTATATGCTCTGCATTGGAAGATGATTACCCAGGATTGTCAATTGTGCAATGCTGGCTGCAACAATGTAACACAGGAGGACGAAATAGCTTCCTGACGACTTGTAAGACCAAACACCTCATGTACTGCAGCTGATGTAAAGGAAATGTGTGCATTCGGGAGCAATGATGGCTTCAAGAGCAAACAGAAATTCCACGTGAGTTTGTGCATGTCAGGTCAATGGTGTAATCTACCTATACAGAGAATATTCAGCATTTACTTTTTTATACAATAATGACAAAAATGAGATAATTAGATAAATAAATAAAATGAAGTGATAAATAAATTAAACAAAATTTCCAAAACTGTTGTGTCCTGAATTTTGACTGTATATTCTGGTGAATACTGGTGGGATTGGTGCAAAGTTTCCTTTCTGTCTACATGTAAAATATGAAGTTCTCTTTGGTGTGTTTCCAAGCGTCGCACATATAAATAACACGTGAAAAGATTTGAGCTAAAACCCAAATACCAAAAAATGATTTTATTATTATTTCACCATAACAATAGTTGATATTTGATTATCCTGTCTTAACGTTTAATGGAGAAGATTTTATGTAGGTTCAGTTGTGCCTTGACCAATTACTTTGTGCAACTATCATCTTTGCTGTATATTTTTTTAAGGGACATTCTTGCCTCATGGAGATATTGGTACGGAGTGCTTCGGGATTCTCTTATTTGCCTGGGATTCATCTCCTGCAATTGATATCATTCCTATCGTGTTGGGAGTGACCAGGTCCATCCGTCTAGGCCGGCTAGACGTTCTCAGTCGTCTCGGTCGTCTCGGTCGGATGGATCTGCTCAACTTGCTCGACCGACTCGACCTTCTCCACCAGCACCAACGCCTTAACCCCCTAGACATGCTTGACCTGCTCGACTTACTCCGTCGCCAAGGCACTCTCGGTCTACTTGGCCGGCTCGGAAGTCTCGGGAGGCTTGGTCGTCTAGGACGACTTGGTCGACTCAGCAGACTTGGTCAGCTTGGCCGGCTGGAAGTGTTTGATTGGCTGAAAATCTATGATTTGGTGACCAGACTAAAACGACTCGACCAACTTGATTTGCTAAGTCTGCTCGATCGACTCGACCGGCTCAACCTTCTCGAAGAGCTAGAACAAATCGACCTACTCGACCTGTTAGGCCCAAGTAAGAACTAACTGTTGAACATACTTTCTCCTGGCACCTCAGTAACATGATTAACCAGCAATATGGTCTAACGGGCCAAGAAAGACACAATGGTGATGCATTCTGAGCTACAATTTAGTACGTACATAAATAAGTAACTTATTAAATGGGCTCCTACAGCATTCACACATTTTGAAGAGGCTAAACTCAATGTAATTGTCATTTTTCATTTGACGTCAAGTTACCTCGAGTAATGTGACATCACTGCCAATGTAAAATTGACCATATTCAATGTTTCCAGAAACTTAACTTCTTGCAATATTTCTCTGCAGGCATTTTTCTCCTAAAACAGGGAACTTTTTTGCACAGTTGCAGGAACTGCTGTGTTCAAGAAATTTTTTTTCGAAAAAACCGCTAAACCTCCCTTCCCTCCACCACACAAAAAGTAAATGAACAGGGTGTCCATATGAAAGTACACATTTGAAGTTCAATATCTCCGGAAAGAAAGGCCTAGTACAGTGAAATTTTAGGTGGATACTCATGGTGTCATGGGAATTTACCTGTTTTGCAAAAAAAAATAAATGTTCTATTTCCCTATATTTACACTATTGGCACAATTGAACCGCTACTGAAAATATGTAATAATTTTCGGTCATAGGTAGTAAAGTCTGAACTTCGTACTGTCATAGCATGTGGACGTGTTGGAGGATACTCTTGAGGTTCCGTCCACTAAGTCGTGAGTTAGTTGTTACCTGGCTACTTTGTCGCAGTATTCATAAGTTTCCTGATAGCTACCTCCAACTTCACATTAGATCAGTATCAATCAGCTCAATTACTTTACTTATTAGCGCATTATTCGTAGTATTCCTTTTACTACAAGGACTAGAACCGTAGTCTTACCGGGTTACAACTAGTGTGAAGTACTGCAAAGTATAAGTCTAAAGCAGTAGGACTGTCAATAGGGATCAAAAACATTAAGTAGATGCGTTCGTTGCGGGGATTGGTTAGGGGGGACTAGTGAACGAGAGGTATGCCAGGTATGCAGAGTTTGTAGCTTGAAGGAGCGACAGGGGGATGATCTATTTGGAAGACTCAGCGTGGAGGAGGAGATAAGAGGAATCAGGAAGGACATGGACGAGATGCAGAGGGGTGATTTCGTAGCGAGGCTTGTTAGGGTCGAGGAGGAACTCCAGTGGTTTCCCAGCCTTCCGGACTTTACTGGGAGGGTGGCCCTTTCGTCCTTTGACAGCGCGTCGAGTGCCGACTTCCAG
>CAJPEV010006125.1:0-11468 GCA_905338385.1 Darwinula stevensoni
TTATGGGCAAGATTAGGATTAGGATTTCCCGAGGAGGAAGTGGTATCCCAGGCAGACTCGATCGAGGAATCGGACCCATCTTCCCTCGAGCAGCCTTCGGGGGCCTGCTTACAGTCTGAATACGTGATTCCGATCAAATTTTCAAGGATCACAAGGCACAGGATCACGAAGCTGCACGAACAAACCTGGAATGCCAATTACATTGGATTAATAGTAATTATATTAATGCGCTACCTCCTCCCGACCCCACCGTAAAAGATGGCAAAAATTCCCTTGTTGCAGATTGCAGGATCCCAATGCCGATACTGCCCTTTCTGTTGTCCAAACATCCGCAGCAGCGTCCGCTCACCGTCGGTATCTTCATCTTCCCGACCGAATTTTCTCTTCAATATCTGCAGCAAGTCCAGCGAAAATTTTGATTGGCGTGCAGGATCGTGCGCAGTTTTGCAAATCGGGCCGAGTTTTAGCTTGCGTGATATCGACCGCACGTTCCTTCGCATTAATGATTATTTATTTACAGGGTGATTCAAAAGTCACCTACATTTTTTTGTTGCCGTATATGGTATCAATAGATTTGTCTGCTCCTCCTGAGCAGTTTGGTATAATATTAGTGTGGGGCGAAAGATACTTCTGAAGGAACGACCGAAAAAGAGTCATAATTAGTGTAACATTTCTTGCCTCTCGGGTCACTACACACCAATTCGACCAGAGGATGCGCTCAACCAACTTTGAATTGGAGAAAAATCAGTATCCATGTAGAGGAATTGATTATAAGAAACTAAACTCCAGAGATTTTTCATTATCTCGCTCTGATCCCGAGATATATGAATTTCAGTTTCACCTTTTTTGGCCTCCTGGCGCTTATATGTACTGGAATTGTGAGACTATTTTGGCAATAGCTACTCTTCTTTTTGAGATAAAAGCTTCGTTATGGTGTCATTTTAATTGTGAAACTGCCGCCTTTAGCTTCGAAGAATCATGTCTTAGGACAATCTAAACAAGAACTTCCACATAGTCAAGCAGTTTGTTTAGGTTCAGTGGAAGATATCAATACATGCCATGGCTGGAACTCGTGCTTTCAATGCTTGAGTGCAAGTATTTTTAATGCTCTTTCTAACGATACCAAACTCGATATTGACACGCAATTGCCTCATAAGATATAGTCATTTGACGGAAGGAACAGAGCACAAGTGGCTACTCTTGGAACCAAGGGAATGTACGCCGTTGTACCCCGAAGCAGTTGTAGTAAGTATCAATAGTTGTGGTAGTGATCCTGGAGCAGTAGTACGCAAAATGATTAGTAACGGTCTGCTTTCGGAAGTGACTCTCCTCTAGGGCCTAACGGATTTCCAACACTTATAGTGTTGAGTTTCCTAATGGGAACCCATATGTCTTACAGAAGACCTATTGGAATTTCAATACTTTCCCAGAGGATTGCTATTGGGCTTCCTGTTGGAAATTATGGGTCCTATAGGACTTACGCAATTTCTATAGGAATGTTATAGAGGCAAGAGGGAGCCTAATGCCTACCTATACATTCCTAAAGGGAAACGAATACTGTATGTCCTATGACAAACCTATAGCATCCTATATGATTCCTATAGGAATCTCATGGACTGTATATGTGAATGTATGCTTACTGTATTATAGGAACCCTAAAGGTCCTATAGGGAACCTTTATGATTCCTATATGTTCCTATGGTATTCCTATTCATTGCTTTAAAACTCTTTCTTAAGGGAAATAACGTCGTGGGAACCGAATTATATTTTACTATTTCGAAGGATAATTTCGATATCGATGAGAGGCGAGAAATCCCCGACATCTGAGCCACACGGCGCCATGGTCTTACCCAGGCTTATTTACCGTAGTATTGCTTCGAGAAGTCTATGAGCCCAAAAACATGTTATGGCATAATGTAGAATGGAATGAACGTATATCCATCCCTTGGCCCAAACTTGGACCTACCCTAACTTACACTGACTTCAGCAGCCGGTCTCTAAGGTACGTTCACGGAGTCCTGAAAGGATATCTCATTCTCGACTGGAAACGACCTCAAGTCCCTCGTCACTCACAGAGCACAGTGAGTAACGATAACTATAACTATAACGAAATGGACTTCGTTCACAAACTTCCTCATTGACAGACAAGGGAACAAGCGAAAAAAGTTCCAAGCGAGACTGTCCTGAACGGAAAACGTCGGTCAGCGCATTGAGAGAGCGCTTCGGCCTCCATGGATGCGCCGGTAATGCGCCCCCACCTTGGGAAAACCTCGACGCGGTAATGAATTTAGAGAAAAAAAAACAGCGCCTACATTGCCCCCGGTAATCATCCCATTTAGCGGTAATCCCTGTTGTAATGCAAGGGTTTCGAAACCCTAAAACCTCACCGAATCTTAAAGGTCAGGAGTCCTATAGGATCCTATAGGGATCCGCTTGGCTTTTCGTGTTTAAAAAACCTATAGTAAAAGTCTATAGGCTTCGTATAAGAAATGTCTATAGGTTTCCTATAGGACTTTTTCGTAAGGGATTCTCCCCATACGTTCCTCCCTGTCGTCCTCTGGCGATTGTTTTCTCGCTCTTTTAGCCGCCTGTCGCCTGCGCGCGCTTGCAATGGAATCAAATCGATTGCGGAGAAACATCTAGGAAAACACTGGAGAATAACCTTGTCTAGGCCACGCCCCTCAGTCGAGGTCCATCGCCAGTGAATTCCTACGGAATGTGTTCACGTCTGAGTCTTTCGAGTGAATCGGCTCTCTTTCCGAGTGGGTGCTGCCGTTCGTCAGAAGCATCTCGGTGAACTTGGGGGTGGGGCGGGGAGGTTGCGGTTTCAGGGTTTCCTCTAGGAAAAAAACCAGGTTGCTATAAGGAAACACGTAGAATTTTCAAATAGATAATTGCCCGGGGAACAGATCTGCCATTCCACTGATCCCTATACCGAGGGAAGTATCATATTCTCTAAACACTTCCTCCTCCATTTTAAAACGAAACGATAGAGAAGTGCAAAATAAAAAAGTAACAGAGAAACAGAGTCTGAGGAGCGTCAGAGTATCCATTTCGGGCGAGCACCAATCGCGACAAAATTCGCTGCGAATCAAAATTTAAAAAAAGCTTTCGTCTGGAAACAGGACTATTTTAGGGACATGGAGGAATCTCTTCCCAAAGAGAACGCATGCACCATTAGGTCATGCATTGATCGTTTCGCCAACAGGAAGCACGTCCTCGGAATCAGCGTCACATTACTGGTAAGAAGAAAATTTCCATTTCTCATTCTTCCCTCTGGGAAAATGTTAATAAAAGGTTTGAGAATGAGGTTTCGTTCACCGTAAACGGAGAACGAAATTGCTAAAGTAAGAACCATCGCTTCCTCTTTTTTTTTTAAAGAAACAACGCTTGCATAAAACATCCTCTGCTCCTTTGGTGGAACGCCATGTCACATCATGTCACATCATGTCAGTATCATGTCAGCATCATGTCACATCCTCCAAGATTTTCAGCTCTTGCCTAAGTAACATCATTAATAAAAATGATTAAAAAAACAATCTATATTGTGAAGAGTAGAGATATGGCCACATTGGCTGCCTTAAATTCAAATTGGCGATGTTGCATGACATAGCAGCCAAGATGATGAAAACCCAGAATTCTCTTTACTTTAGGATGTATTCTTTGCGGCGCCATCCACTGTTGAATAGCCAATTTGTTTTGAAACGTTGATTCATTTGTCCCTTTTGCCATGGAACGACCCATATGAGGTTTCAAGTACGCCTTTCCTTATTATTTCTGGGAAGACCTTAATCACGGTGCGATGCCATGTCCTCTTTTGCAGGTTTTACATTTAATTTCCATCGCGAGAGTGCTGCCTAGAGATATCAGCGAAATCCTTTCCGAAGACACAGATAACAGTGGGTTCTGCTTCAAATCCTTGCATCATTCATGAAAACCGATGTGAATTATTCGGGTTCATCTGGTCTCTTTTTTTTTTGCCTCCTAGCGATCGCCCGATGGCTGGTGCCGCTCGTCGTTCTGGCCGCCTTCGTGGACATCGCCGTGGGTTCCCTCCTCGTTCACGGGACCCGCAAGGTCTGAACCATTCGATCGAAAGTCGTTTCGTTGGAATTCTAGTCGACTGCGATGGTGTCGACACGGAGTTGAAGCGATTGTAACGGTGTCGACAAGGAGTTGAAGCGATTGTAATGGTGTCGACGCGAGATTCATGGACGCAATTAAAGCCCCATGGAGCGACATCTAAGCGAAGAAATGCCGACAACGTGAAATGTTTTTCTTTCTCCACAAAGTCATGAAGCCACAATTGGACATGTTTTATTATTATTTGAAACTTTCCTGAACCGGAAACCGATGGTTAGCGAAGAATTCCCGAGCCACCTCCACCTCCCAAGAAAGCGAAAATCGGCTGCAATTTTCTTCGGAAGGGGGGTGTTGTCTGGACTTTCCACTTTCGAAGGGAAAAATACGTCTGGTGGCTTTTCGTCTTCTCATGCCGGAAACCGAATGACTTAATCAAAAATTTCTCAAATCTGTTGTACAGTAATTCGCATTGAAATATATGAATTTGCCTTAAGGAAATATAAATATTAACTTAATGCTGCTAAGCCTGGTTTTTTCAGAGACGTCACATGAGCGGAAGTAACTATACCTCATGATGAAATTTGTCTCAAATTTGTATTAATATATACCGCTACATTTAAAAACCGGTGACGCCAAGTGCGCAAGTTTTCGATACATCAACAGTTGTCAGATTCACTTGCACCGGCTGACAGTGTTGCGAGATAGCAGAGCAAATAGAATCATTGTTTCCAAAGCAAAGAGAAGATATGCAGGGTGTCCCATAAGTCTGGAACCATAGAGCACCATCACTCCTGACGCCATTCGACGTGTGATTGCTGACTGGATAATGATGGACGCATTCAACACATACTGTGAATAGAAGTCGTTATCATCATTTGGGCCTGTGGTTCCAGACTTATGGGACACCCTGTATAACTGCTTCGCAGAAGAGAAATTCCGGGCTGTTCCAGAGCAAGAGGAAACTGATGATCCCATGGCTGGTCGTGACTCCCTTGGGTCTGGCGATCGGGGTCCCGATCTGGATCTTCGGCCTCGACAGCGTCGCCCTCGTCGTCCTTCTCGCCTTCCTCTACTTCGCCTGGTACCTCTGCGTTGTCTTCTGCTGCCTCGTCGTCTGCTGCTACTACAAGGTCTGCGCGTGTCGGTCGTTCCAGTTTGTCGAATTTCAGAACTTTCGTATTTTTATCATTTTTTCGCACTCCCCACCCTCCCCCCAAAAAGGGATTACTTATGCATAGGGACTTCTATGTTGTTTTCTTCTCGAAATGTGGCTTTCGGAAATAGAAGTTTTGAGCCGATCTGGAATTTTTTCCCGATGAATTCCTCAAAGGAGTTTCCTAGTTATAAGCCCAGAAGGACCTACAAGGGCGAATCGAAAATTGTTGCCCAGGATATTAATAGCACAAAGCTGTATATGTTCTAAAACTAAATCCATATCATTCATTCGTGCACGTGTATCACAAGCACTAATGTATTGTCTATGGAGACGGCGTGGCAGCACCCAACACGGCAAAGGGAGTGGATATGTGCGCAGAAAAGCAGAAACGTACAGTGAGGTACATATGTTGTACATTATGAGGTACAAACGCATGTCGTAAAGTACGTTCGTTGAAAAGGTACCCGTGGCAATGAAGGTACACACGTGTACCTTTCTTATCTCTATTCATTTCAGGCTTAGGGGCATTTAAAAACCTGCTTATGACCCTCAATTATCAGCTTTGAAGGGAGCTTTAATGGCACCATCACCCGGGCACCCCGTCTCTGACAGGCAGGGAGCTGTCACTGGCAGGCAGGGAGCTGTCACTGGCAGGCAGGGAGCTGTCACTGGCAACGGACGGCGCTTCCATTTTGCACTGGACATGCCTGCTGTCTCATGAACAGTGTCTCTTCCAGTTATCATTGGGCCAGTAGGTAACAAGACCACCAAGTTTACTTAAAATTGGCTGCTCATTCTTTATACAGAAAAAGAACTCGTAACCTGTTGGTTCATACGTCTCTGTTTCCGTACAAAACTTCAGCGTTTAAAATTTTCCATAATCATTGATTGCTATTGAAACATGATAACTATTCTTTTACCAAATACTGCTTTACAAGTATCTTGATAAGATACTTGATAAGATACAGGGTAGGAAGAAAAGTCTTCTCCTGAGGTCCGGTGCGTCCCGACTCGACTTCGAAAGTTTGGGGGAACATAAACGCCATCTTATGCCGATTTTGAGTATTACATTGAGAATCCGGACATCTGCATCTGCAATGTACACATGTGTACGTCTGGACCACACAAGAGGACCAGAGGGGCACAATATGTACCTCTCGCATTTGTACCTCTCGTACGTTTCTACTTTGCCGTGTGATCAAGCAACGAACTGTAACAGAATTCCCGTCAGAGAAAAATGTGCTGCCCGGAAGCCCACTCGCGTATGCGAGAAATCGATGGGATAGACTGCGGTAACCTGCGAGCAGTTCAACTGCGGGTGCCTTATTTTTCACGAGGCGGAAAAAGCATGAAAGACGAAGACCGATCCGGACGCCCTGCAACAGCGGTGACACCGGAGGATATTGCCGAGGTCGACGCTGTTAACCCTTATCCTGTTTGCCCCAGTAAAATCCGACAATCCCGATGACCTATGGGTATCTCTTTCATGGGGCATTTCATGAGCATCATATTCGGCATAGGCCTGACTGGAAAGTACGGTGAGATCTTCTCCAAATCTCAACAGTGTACCCCAAACGGTAAAAGAACGACGAGAGGGGAAACACAGAGAGAAAACGTCGAGAGCCACCGCCACGACCTCCACCGTGGAATGCCCGTCCGTGATTGGTTCGAATGAATGGAGGCAAGCATTCCTCCGAATCTCTCATTCATAAAAATGTCGAGGAGATGCCGGTTTGTACTTTCAGTTCACAGAAATAATGGACCTCAGTGCTTTCTATTGAAGCTGGCTTCAAAGATACACTCTTTGCAAATGACAGCTCCGACCGTTGGAGAATTTTGGTGGGAGGACCTGCCCGGGCTCTATTTGTGGTGCTCGAGGAAATTTTTACAAATATTTTCTACTTATGTCCAGCCAGATTTTGTATCGTATTGATTTCGATATCGTATTCAAGGATTGAAATCGTTGGTTTTTGTCCTTCGTACGTTGATGTGCAACAGACCCGTTTCTTACTCTGTATCGCAGATCATTAGACGAAAACAGTCGACTCCTGCCTTTTTTTTCTGTCAAACTTCCGTCGTGAAAACGACTTCTCTATCGTTCGCGTTGTTCCCAAGAGCTACGTGGAAAAATTATCTGCTATTTGCACTTTGCATCAATGCATAAAACTTTCCAGATATTTTTATTTCCGATCCGAGTAGTTTTCTGGGCAGTAGGCCAGCCCGAACGATGACTCCCGGTGCCACCGCCGTTGCCGGATCGGTCCTTGCCTTTCGTGCTTCTTCTGTGGAGAGTTAGCCACTCGCGGTTGGATCGTTCGCAAGCTCACGTTCCATTCCGCTGTTTCCATTCACGAGAGAATTTATGGAAATGCACATTTCCCTTGGACAGGAATTCAGTAATCGGTCGTGGTTTGAGCGCAAACAGCTAAATTCTGCCATATTGGATATGCCGTCTCTACAGAGAACAGCATTTCTTGTGATGTGCACGGCCGAATAAATGAGTTAGATATCGTTTCAGAGTAAATGAAACTTTATGGTATTGATCATGAAAAAAAAATATTAGCAATTAGGTGACAATACCTCTGGCCTTCCCCCTGTATTACCCACTACACGGCTTGTACATTTTTCAACAATATTCCATAGCGATAGCGATAACTTCCACCCTACCGAATTGATTTTCCTGTCGAGATCTTTCATGATCTTCACGATTCATAAATTTTTAACTTAAATTTCAGAAACTCGGATCAACGGTTCCCAACGAAGCAAGCCAAAAAGCCGAAGATCTCCATGGAAACGTCCCATCAGAAGAAACTAAGCCCAATCCACCGTAACCTCCCCCCCCTCCTCTCCTCCCCCCCGCTGAGACTTTCTTCTCGCCTCTCCGCCGATCCGCCCACTCACTGGCCGGCCCTCGTCGGCGAGGAGGCTTCGACTGGGAACGTCTGATGGATGTTGGACTGCTCGCGGAATGGATCCGCTTCCGAATGCGACAAGCTTCTTCTTCATGTGGCTTCTTGTTGGCTCGTTTTCTGTTTGTTGCATTTCGAAATGAATTGTTTCAACGGCGCAAGACATTGTAAATTAGGTCATGGATGAACAAGATTCTTTAGATTCCTCATTGACTCGTTTCCAGGATCAGCTGATAAACGAACGTGCAATCAACTCAAAGTTTCTTAGGCAAGCTATACCTAGAAGGCGCTGAAATGAAAGTTAATTTGGATCTGCTGGGTCCATTTAGTTGAGCGGCATTATTTATTTGAGAATCTCTGAGTGTTGTTAGCTTTCTAAGGAACCACTTCGCATTGACGTGTAAAAAATGGCTGCTTCATTGCCGATAACAATAAAAAAATCACGTGTCGGTAGTCACTTTATGGACATCCTGAAGAAACCTGATATGAAATCACTCTGATCGCGGTTCATATTATTCCAGGAAAGTTCATACCAATATCTTTCACCCTTGTTTAAAATACCCATCACCGTTACCAGTACTCATTAATGAATAAAGAGAAGAGGTGAAGGAATATGCATTCGGCTTCATTCATATGCACTCAATCAAAAATAAATGCCCTCATACAGTACTTTTGTGCCTGAAAACATTTGCCCAATAAAATTAATTGGGTTCGGAAGAAAGGACTCCTCTTAAATATCGATACGACCGCAAGCACCTCTAAACGACCGTGCAGGTCCTCCCACCAAAATTCTCCAACGGTCGGAGCTGTCATTTGCAAAGAGTGTATCTTTGAAGCCAGCTTCAATAGAAAGCACTGAGGTCCATTATTTCTGTGAACTGAAAGTACAAACCGAAATGCATTTTCCCCATTTGTCATCTCGGGTTTCTCCTAAATCCTTCCACGATTGCTATAATCTTCGCGAATCCGCATTTCTCTTCGCTTAGACAGGGCATGTTAGGGCAAGACGCCCATTCCAAACCCGGCGAAGGGAGGTTCCGTGTTCGTTCCCGTGTGCGTGAATGCCCTCCGACTTACTCGATTCGTATCGTCTCGGCTGTGCGTTTCAAGACGGCGTGATCCTGACGTTTCCTCGTGAGTGGAAATGAGGCTGGGGCCCGAAAGGGTAGATCGATTCGACAGAGGAGGATTCCTCGTTTCAAGCCGTTCTCTCGTCAGCATTTTTCTCCTAGGCCGTTCGATACCATTTGCATGTCCTTACCTTGTAGAAACACCAAGGCACTCGGCTGAATGTTGTCTTGAGGCAAAGAAGGCCTTAACAATCGTTAATAATAATAAGTAAGTAATCTCGCAAGACGAGGAATAACTTTTTTTAATGCATACCTACAAAAGAGGGCTGTGGAAAACGTCAAATTGAGCTCGCGCAGAAATTGAGAAAGTGTGGAATCGTGCGAAGATTATAGCAATCGTGGAAGGATTTAGGAGAAACCCGAGATGACAAATGGGGAAAATGCATTGGAATTCAATAGCAATGAGCTGCGACGATATCAACCAGTACCGCTTATGATTTCCGGCGTTCCCGTCTGGACTGTTTCGATGGCCGTGCCTGGCCAGGTCTTTTTTCAGCTCAATGGCCGCACTGCATCGAAAGAAGCGAGCGCGAGGGCTTCCTCCACTGTCTAGACTCTGACGTCATGCTGACTCTGACGTCATGCCGAGGCAGCAGGAAAGAGGGATTCCCTCGGGCCCGGGGCATGGAGGCCCTCCGTCCGTCCTCGCGAGTTCGCTTCTCGCAGGCAGCCTAAGGAAAGAGCTGGAGAATGAGGCTTGCTTCGTTCGGAAGGATGTGTTCCGCCTTTCGCGAAGGACGCCTTCCTTTCCACTTTTCGGTGCCGGGATGAGTCTTCCTACGAGACTGTGGCGGACGTTTGCATCGTCGCGGGGCGAACTGGCAGCGCCCACGATTGGACGAATACTTTAACAAGTTTCTGGGTTTAGTGGCGATATATTTATACCGGCCGGGTTTTTTTTTTGCCTTTCTGGCAAAGAAAATCGCGAAGATCGCGCGCGTTCTGCGCTCTACGAGATAAGTAAACAGATTCAGTCGTCGGAAGCGTGCACTTTTAGCGGTCGGCAATGAAATCCCATGGATAAAATAAGTTTTTCATTGTCACGTTAAGTTACTTTCGTGTACGGGACGCTGCTGCCAACTTCATGGGAAAAAGTTTAAATGAGTGGAAAGTTTAAGATTCGATTAAAAGATTCCCTCTAGATTCTTTACATCATATCATACAGTACCTTTCATGACGAAACCACAAAGGAGCCGCACTCCTGGGAAATGCTTCATTTTGCATCACAGGATTGGAGTTCATCCCATCCAATGATGAGAAAATCCTACACCGGCAATTTGTAAGGCTTTGGAGTGGGTCTGAGATCCGTTCAGTGGATTCTGAAGTGGAGAGGGGAAAAACTCTCTCGGGTTTTTGTCCAAAAGAAGTCACAAATCAAAGGAATGATGAACCGATGATATTGCATATTAATATCCGAGAGTTCCTGTGTCGCCCCCCATGCCCCCCCACCCCCCCCCCCCCCCCCCCCACCCCCACACGTCCCCCCCCCCCCCACCCCCCCACCCCTCGCTCACAAGTGCCATCCACGTTACGCTTTTTCATGGACAAATGGGTTGGATAAACTTTGCTTTGCCAGTTGGTGTTTTGGAGGCGACTCAGAGTTTCAAGGAGCAATGCCATACTTGTCTCACTTGGTGTTTTTAATGTAGTATGGGTTCATATTTTCCGGAGTATGTTAGGAGCAAAACATGAATCTAAAAACCAAACTCAAAACACTTTCTATCTTTCTACAAAACGTTTACTTCCATTCACGTATGAACGCATTTCGTGTTACCTCGTTAAAAGGCTTGTCCCACCCAATCTTATATTGTGCAAATGGGCCAAAATGCACCCAGGTGTGAAGACGACCCGCCCACTCAATTCCTCGCCCTTCCACGCCCATGCTCATGCACGCGCTTCTCGAACCAGACGATTTTGACCCGAATCAATTTGACCTGACCCTGTTGTTTCGCAGAACTCGAAGGAAGGAACTTTGACGGATGGAGATTCCAGTCGTGAATAGATGTTGCTGCGGGTGTATGTCCAACAGGAATGGCAGCCTCGTCATCGCCTTCTTGGGTCTGGTACGTCACAACGTGCCATTTCTCATCATTTTCTCATTTACAGGTCTGTTCCTCATATACAGGGTGGCCCAAAAGTTTTTGGACCGATTTTTAAATGCCAATATCTCGGAAAGTATTGAAGCTAGAG
>CAJPEV010006127.1:0-11462 GCA_905338385.1 Darwinula stevensoni
CGCCTGACGTCATTTTTCGTTTTGGTTTCAACTCCAAAGCCAAGGACACTCGCTCATTTACCAGTATGAAACTGATGTCGTTCGATTCTTTTTTCATCGGGAAAATGAGGTCGGAGCAGTGTTTGTGCAGCCGAGCATGTCTTTACGAACGAAATTGCTGGGATGACCTTCGTTGGAGGACTTCAGCTGGACGTTCTGTGAGTTTTTCTGTCGAATGAAGCTCCAGATCGAACGATATGGGTTAAGCAGCGAGCGAAGAGCTCAACGTTTCGACTGACACCTCGGGTGACCTTTCCATTGCGGTGATTGACGGATTACACGGGCAGGACAGCGATCCGTGATCGAAGGAAGAGGTGAGAAAAAGTATACATGGTGACCCAGCAATAAATTGAATATGGGGGTTCGGAAGGACCTGGAATACGTCATCGTTCGGGCAATTCTGGGATACAAGTCTGTAAAAAATAAAGCTTGCGATGGCGTTCACGATTTCATCTTCGGAGTCGAAATATCCTCCTGGATCGAGTGGACCTGATGGGAAAGGTTCGTCAGGTCAACATGAAAGGACGCGAAATTGATCAGGGGGTCTACGTTGCTGGGATTGCAACCGTAAAGTGGGATTCCGTCTCTCTGATCTAGCGTCGACGTGTTTCTGCTGCGGCTAGAAACAGAACCTACGAGACTGCCGGACACGTAAACGTTTGCAATCACCAGAGAGATGATTCTCACTCTTTCCGCAGACCCTCTGTAAGCACATTTAAAAAAAGTAATAGAAGCTATCTTTAATCTGAAATATTTCCAGTCACCATCCAAGACATCATTCTTCTCATAAGAAGAAGAATAAAGGAGTATTGCAACTGGAAGTGCCTCAGGCTTATAACATTTTAAACCCCCCCACGTAGAATGATCTTGTAGCAATGTTATTTTTCAGTCGTACATGACTTACAATACTTTTTTGTGATATTTCGATCGGTGATGTGCCATTCTATTGAAATGGATGGATCTTTCAGAACGACCCTTGAGTATGTCTGATTGCAATGTTATCAAATTCATCTCGTAATCTCCCTAACTTCCCCCCCCCCCCAGGTTGCATCCTAGACCTGGATTTTCTTTACGTGTTTAAGGCTACGATGGATTCGAGGAAAACAGGACTTGAAAATCGGGTACACAGGTATCCCCTTCGAGGGAAAACATTTATAATTTGATGATGTCGTAGAGGTCGATGAAAACCTTATGGGGTGGGAAGGGATCCTATTAATAGGAGAACCGGAATTTTTTCCTCATTCCCCCTCGTAACCAACCGCATACCCGTAGATGTATTGTCCGTCAGTGATCTGAGGGCAAGACCTTGAAATGGAGGAAGGACTATCTCCGTTTTAAGGCCGTATCAAGACTTAGGAGATCGACAACCTGGCCGAGAAAATTGAAGGAGATGCCTTGTTAACACAATTCGAAACTCAGCACATAACCGGTTCGAAATCGTGGTCATTCCCGAGGGAGAAGAGGAGGAAAGAGGTCTCACCAAGTTGCAAGGAGTTCACGCCCTTACGGAAATGTCCGATAGGAAACCTTTAGCTATTTCTTATAGGAAACCTATAGACTTTCCTATAGGTTTTTGAAACACGAAAAACCTATAGGATCCTTTAGAATCCTATAGGATCCTTTTGAATTCTATAGGATCCCAATAGGGTCTTATAGGTCTCCTGACCTATAGGGCTCGGGGAGGATATTTTGGGTTTCGAAATCCAGGCACTACAACGGAAAAGGCGACCGGGGTTGATAATGTCACAGCATTTCGGTGTAAATCAAAAACCGATTAGGGTTTTTTTTATAGTAGGTGGGACATGCATTAATACCAGTACTCGAGGGTCTGCATAATTGCTGACCCCGCCAAACATATGTCGCTGGATTGCATGTATACTTCCTTCGGTAGAGAGAAGTAGTATTCTTCTCTCGACCTAAGGTAATATAAGACAGAATCTGCGAGCACGTCTCTTTACTGAAACTCCATTTGGATTGAGTCCACTCATTTTCGTACGTGGTTTTCAAAAGGAATAAGGGCATAATTCTCCACGGGACTCAATGAGAACTTCAAACGTAACCCTATTGGCCTTTAGGGAACCCTATAGGCCCTATATTTACTAACCCTATAGAACCCTATAGCTTCTATAGAGAACCCTATAGGTACTAGAGGGAACCATATAGGTCAGGATTCTTATAGGAATATATAGGAATCCTATAAGACATTTTCGTAAGGGCGGGCTTCATAATTAGAAGCGGTCTTGGGAAACAAACGTTTGAAAGTCTCCAAGAGATAAGATAAGAGGGATTCTTGAGAATGGCTCGAGAGTTTGAGAATGGCAAGCATTTCAGAAATTCCAAGGACAAGAGTTTCAAGAACATTGAGCGTTCTTGATTCCGAAGAAGAAAAAAAAGAGCAAGCGAGACGCCAGTGAAGAACTCATGCAAGGAGAAAAGAGTTGGATTTCCTTTCCAATTTCCATTATGTGATTCCATTTATGCGGAAAGGACACTCTCCATGTCCTTTCCACCCTCCTCCGCCACGTCCATGATTCCGGAAATTGAAAGAACTGAGCAATCAGCCCAGAGGACTTCGCCCCAGATACCATCGAGGATTGCTTGAAGATCCGCCCTCGGAAGATCAACATCTGGACCTCTCCTTCCCAGGGAAATCCCGCATCGCGGGAGATCTAAACATACTCGAGTTGGACTACTCGTCGAGTTCGTGATTGCGACATCCATCTCATAGGAAGACGTCGACGAGGATCAATTAGGATAAAGAGAACTCAAGAGTGAAAAATGTTTTTCAGCAGCGATGAAACGTGGACGATTGCTATTATTCCCAGTAACAAGGTCAGCTTCAAATCGATTTGCTGTTCTCAAAATAAGATCAGCACTAAGTTCACTACATCATATCCTCAGAAACACAGAAGAGATTACGGACACACGACTTATCACACACACATGAAGAAAGGTCTTGCATCTATTCAAACTCTTCCACCCATGCTAACTATGGTATTGAATGTAGACTGCAAGCACTTTCAGGATATCTCTAACGGGGAAACGGCGACCAACAGGCTCACTACGCAGTGCCCTAAGATTGTAGAGGAAAGTGATTGGCGGATGGTGTACCAAATTAGCGAATTGCGGGCTTCCTTCATACATCCGTCATTCCGCATGAGGCAGCCTGTCAGAGGTCTACCTATTTATTGAAGGTCGCCCGGGTTCTTGTGTATTTGATAAATCCCTCACGCATTCTGAGAGGCCAATAAGGCGTGTAGGTCTAGGAATTTCATGCATTTCATGCACGGGGACATCCATGATAGGCCCTTTCATAGGTACCCTCGTCCATCCTAGAAAGAGGACAAATCTACTGACCCTTCTGCTTATTCCGCCATAAAGGTAGTCTTACCTGCTTCGTAGCTGGGCCTAAGTGTCCTGTCACTCTGCTTTCATTTTGTGTTACTCTGCTATGAGTTTAGGCCTATCATACAGCCCAGGATCCCTTCGCTAGGTGCTCACATGACACTTTACTGACCTAAACGGAGCTTTTGATCTACACCTGAGGATGACAGATGGCGATGGCATGAAATAGAGGTTTGTCGTCTGTTGCCATCTTCCAAATATTCCCGCTGATTTTCCTTACGCTTGGAATTTCTTCACAAGTTCAATTCTACGTCGGATTTAAGAGAACAAACATTCTAAATCGGGTCCGTGGTCATTCCCTTCGAAGGGAAAAAATTCCTTCGTCAGCTCTGTTATCGAATTCTGCATGACGACACCTGCTATTCACGAACAGAGAAGGGACAGATTTTTGCTGTAGAATATAACATTTTCCTTATTTTTCATCGTAATTAGCCCAATAGTCGGAGATCTATTATCCTCATCGATTAGATGTCCTTTGAATGGACGGAAGACTGCCCCTTCAAGTCCATTCCGGAATCTGTCCTCAATGAGTGAGAGAGACTAGGGTTGCCCTCGAGACCATCTACACGTCAGGGAATTCTGCTACAGATATCCTGTTCGAGGACCTGGCCAATGTGTGTGTTAGTGTATGTGTGGGGGGGAAACAGAGATCCCACCAAGGTGTAAGTCCTTCAAGAGCCAGAGTGCTCAAGAGTCCGCAAGAGATTAAATGTACGAGGATGTGATATGTTCAAGAGTTCGAGAGCGGAAAACCTTCGAAAGCTCTCGAGAGATACGTAATACGGCATAGTTCGAAAATCGAGAGTTCCAGATTCCGAAAAAAGAAAGCATACATGGAAAGGCAGAAGCTGGAGGAAAGATGGAATGAGAAAAGACTAGGCGTTTCAAACTGTCAACTTACCTTCGAGTCGAATTCCAACCCAGCGGAACATGTGAATCCTTACTTCCCCTTGCTTCCCCTGCCGTACGACTTCGACCACATGTCTTCCTTTTGTCTTCTCCTTTATTGATTCCATGGAGTTTTCCATCAAAGAGAGACAAAGGCTCCCCGATTCCGTCTACTTTTTTCATTTCCAGAAGGCGCTGGTAATTTATTTTACTGATTCCTTGACCTGGAAGAAATAGACACAGACATGTGTTGTGTAGCAATAAAGTTTGTATACACAGCAGATGATACAAATGAAAATACGATGGAAGGATATGGAGCACTTACTGCACCGATACCTTTGTAAGGGTGAAAGCCTGGTTCAAACACCTAACGAAGATTTTAAATGGATTTTCATCATTAGATGGCATAAGCAAAGCGAATTTCTGACGATTGGGATGTCGCCAGAAATAAACTGGTAGAAGCTTACGAATATGGTCATATACTGGGCATATGAGAAGACAATTTTACACGTCGGTTCGAGGAATATCGGATCTTGCGTGGAAGAAATCCAATGAGGCGGAAATTATGGACTTCCGCAGATAAATATGGGAATGGACCCGACGGCTCGTCCGAACTTCGGGGAAACCGATGGAAGCATGCCACGCCGCGGGGAAGCGGGTCGGGCTGCATCGGGGACGATGATTGGAATTTCGGTCGAACGCGGTGCACTCGACTCCGAGCTCTCCGGATTTCATCCTCATCGCCGCCTTCAACCGATGGAGGCGACGGAAAGCCTGTTGGAATCGAGTGGGGAAATTCCCGAACTCGACGAGAAATCGATTTTAAGTCTGGCAATAAATATTCGATGTCTCTGCTGTGACTTGCGTTGTGAAGGTCGTGTCGAACGCGAGGGGACATGAAGAGGCTAAATCCCATCACAGAACACTTATTTGCATCGAGATTCGTGCCTGGAACCATTTTTACCTCGGGCGAGTGAGTTCAAGGTCGGATGGACGCGAATTTCTCACGCTCGCACTCGAAAATGTGGACATTAACTAGTATATCCTCGTTTCCCATAGATAATAGATGCGTTCAGTCCTGTCGCTGAGAAAATTAAGCAAATCATGACACGAGAGGTGGGGTCGGCATTCGTGGAAAACAGTTTTACCGAGAAGATAGGGTCGTCAGCTCCGTCAAGCATTTTTGAATTGCATGATCTCGTACTTAAAATTGAACTCTGACCGGCTTCCCAGCTTCAGAAGTTTCAGGGATAGAGTTTTTGTCCCGTCCCTTCCAAGATAAAAGGCGAGTCAGATATAATAACTCGCATTTTAAAGTTCTACGACCTTGGAATGGTTTCGAGTGCTTTCGACAACATTGAGTGAGGTTGCCCCACGCATCAGCAACGCGTGGACCACTGATGCAATAACGTGGTGAGTGTGCGGCTGCCTCTTGAGATAACATTCACGTGCGTCTGACTACTTCCATAAGAAAAAACGTCACACCAGAGAAACCCTGAATATAGCAGGAATGTAAGGGAATCGGTATGTGGAAGACGATCGCGACACAAAACGGTTCACGAAGCAATTACCGTTTCGGACGGTAAGTATCCAGATCGTCAAAATCAGTACCTGAGAAATAGGGTCCGTTTCGTTGAATCCAACTGCCGCCGCGATCGCCAGACCGAACGGAGCCGTCATTCCATTGGAGAACTTAAAGGTAACTCAAAGGTGACCTACAGGTTACCTGAAGGTAACGTAACGGCGCTCGAGAGGGTCCAGATTCTGGCTATCGGGATTTCTTTCTTAATCTTAATTCCTGGAAATTTTTCCGAGATGTTCCACATTAATAAGGAAAATTAAGAAATAATAAGAAACTAAGATAAGGTGCAAAGAATGGTTGGGGGAAAGGGGGGGGGGAGAGGGGGGAGGGGAAGAAAGAAGGAAAGAGAAATGGAATTACGAGTTACGAAGAGAGTTGAGGGAGCATCCGTTTACGCTAAAAAATTAAAATCCATTGGCAGATTTTCTAGAACCTGTTATAATTCCGACCTACTTGAGAATTAAACTCCGTGTACTTTGCAGGCTAGGACGGTTTCTTAACTAGAGTGGTTAAGAGCATCCAGGGCAGATTGGGTTAAGGAGGTAAGAGGACTTCACGAGAAGCGTTTAGACTGTGCTCTTAAGAAAATGGGCGAGGAAGTACCTCATCCAGGCATTTAAGGAAATCTATAACGAAGAGCAAGGTAGGTTTTTCCAATTCGATGTTGGAAGCAGAACGAGGAGGAACCAACCTGAGTTGTGCCAACACCGCGCGAAGGGTAGCTTGCGACAGAAATTCTGTACTTGTTGTGTAGTAAAGGCGTGGAATGCGTCAAGCGGCGATGGAGAGGATGCCCCGCCTCGCGACCAGCTTTAACTCTTTAAGGATGGAATTTTTTCAACCCATTTCAGAATATGGGAGTGATTTTCTTTGAAGGTGTTTTTAAGTGTTTGTATCGCCAAATATGTCATATAATATATCAAATTGTAGGGAATCGGAAATACTAAATGAACAAATGACCTTTTAAAAAGAATAGAAAAGGAGTTTTGCTATCGTAGCAAAATAATTATTCTATAATAATAATTGTGTCTGGATATCGACCGCTGTGAGCGGTCGCTCGGATTCGATGAGTTAAGAAGAGGCTTCGTGGAATCATTGAGGAAACCAAAATGGGAGCAGCGTATACGTAAGTCGCTAGACAGTAGGTACCTTTGCTCCCATTGAAATGTTTACCTCTTAAGAGGGATAGGCGTATCTTATGATAAGGAACGCTCGACCTCGACCTGGAAGTCACGATGGGCGTGTAAGCCTCTTGACGCCCCCAAACAAACCTCCAAGTCGTCCAAAACAACGTCGTACCAGTAGAGATGTGTCATTTGGCATGCAGACAGACGTGAGACCGTCTCCGGGAGTTCATGCTTGTAGGCGGTGCCCGGATGGATCGATGACTCGAGGGCAATGTCATGTCTCTAGGTGTACTCGTTTCCTTCCTGATCTATATTTATTTGTGTGAATACTCTAGTTACATGAACCACGCCATTCGATAATAATATGCTTCACCGTTCCACGGCTATAGTGCTTAAAAATGCGATACATTACTTCTGGCTCATCGTACCTCGTGTACGTGTATAAGAGGGGATATCTTAGAGACCTTCTGACGCAGGATGTTAAAATTTGAGATTTACCAGTTTCCTCTGAAACTTCGTAAGACTTTGAAGATATTCCGAAATGAAAGCTGGGACGCAGACTCGATCACTTCCATTGGATCATATTTTACTCCAATTCAGACGCGACTGCGACGTTTGCTTCAGGAACCTGCTTCTCAATCAGGCAAAGATGAACGGCCTTATTGAAAACTGTATCGTCTTTTCTTCGGATCTCCTGCGCCCACCGGGTGCAGGAGATCCTTGTTCACCGGGGCGGGGGATGGGGGTAAGTACAAACATGACACTTATCCAAGGGTTCCAAGCAAGGAAATTATAGTCGTGATTATATCAATTGCATATACAGGTGTATGTATCCTTAGTGGGGCTAAAAGTGTTGTTGAAAGAGGACCCTTACGAAAATGCCTTAAAGGTATGTAGAAATATATAGGAACTTAAAGGAATCCTATAGGTTCACTATAGGGCTTACAGGGAAGCCTATAGGACCTGTAAGATTCCGTATAGAGTTCCCTATAGGACCTAGAGGGTTCCATATAAGACCTATAGGTCTCCTTTTAGAACCCATAGGACCTATAGGGATCCGATTTAAGTTCTCCTCTAGGCCACTAGATGGAGGTATGGGGTACTCGCATTTCTCACAGTACATAAAAGTGCCCTCCCCTTTATCCATGGAATCATCTCTCACAGGAGTGTTTCTTACCTCCCCATATGTCTCACCTTGCCTCATTGTACCAATTAAGAAACTTCAATACTCTTATTTGTCATCCCCATCTTCCAGAGAGAATCATGGAGTCCAGACCAAAATATGTTCATATGCCCTTTGAAAACCACATACCAGAAAAAGTGGACTTTATCCAAAAGGAGTTTTAGTAAAGAGACGGTGTTGGCAGGTCAGGTTCTGTCTACCATTTCCTTTGGCCGAGAGAAGAATGATACTGCTCTCTACCGAAGTGGACGCGCTATCCTGAGAATTCTATATGTAGGCCTGAACAATAAGTTACTCAGACCTAGGCAGTACTAGTATTAGAAATGCAAGTTTCCCTACCATGGGAAACCCCCTGGTCGGTAATTAATTTGCACAAAAATGCTGCGCCAATATTGACCCCGGTTGCCGTTCCCGATGGAATGCCAGGGTTTCGAAATGCAAAAAATCCTCCCCGAATCCTATAGGTCAGGAGTCCTATACGACCCTAAAGGGATCCTATTGGATCCTAGAGGTTTTTCGTGTTTCAGAAACCTATAGGAAAGTCTATAGGTTTCCTATAGGACATTTCCGTAAGGTGAGTATTTGACAGAGGAGACGACGAACAGACGGGGGGGGGGGGGGGGGGGGGGGGGGGGAAAAGCTAAGAGGAGGGGGGAAAAAAAGGGAGCGATTGTTTGCGGCGACGTTTGAGAATCGTTCCTTTTTCTCCTCTTGCCGTTGGGGGGGGGGGCAGAGGGGGCAATCACTCAGCAGACGCCCTTAGCACCCTTCCCACGTCTCATGTCTTCTAATTTTTCTCCTCTAAGATCCTTTCGGTGAATGTTATCTTCCTTCCCTCTTCCGAGTGATTTTATTCAGATGCATGAGGAGTGAAACCTGATTGAGACGGTGCCAAGAATTCAACAAGAAGTTTTAGAAATTTTCTTTTTTGGCGGTATGGTTCCAAATCTTCCCAAGCAGCATGTTTTTATCGATATTATATCAAGTTAATGTTAACTTTTTGCCCATTGGATATATATTTCACGCAAACCTTCATCAAGATATTGTCAACATGTTTGCAGAAATATCACCTCTGTGATACGCAAACGGTGATATAAAATTGACGAGAATTTTGCATATACTGACATTCCCGTTTACATCCCAAGTAGCATGTTTATATTAATATTATATAGAATTGATGTTAATTTTTGTCCAACATTCATCTGAATTTTCATCATAATAAGTAAATCACTTGCTTTGAAAGGAATTAGTCCCACCATGCATTTCCGATAGCCTCCACACCTTCGGACTCTCGTGTACTCGAAAGGGTACTCGGAAGAGTTCACGAGTACTCTTCCTCAATATTTCCCAAAAGTACCAAGATAACCCATCATACTGCCCCCCTCTTCCGCACCCAACACGGAACTCAAGAAGCACGAGCAGGACTTCAGTCGGTTCTCTCTTGTATATACGTGGTATATGCATAACGACCGGCAGATGTCTGTATGGCCGGTTTTTCTCCAGTGAACTCCTAGTTTTCTCAACCGATTTCCACCATCGATACCTCATTCGATTTGTAATTTCCTGCAGATGGTCCAACTCATTTTAGTTTTTTTTAGTTGAACTTTGACCTTATCAGGATGACCTTTCATATTCATTTTGAACCCAAATTTCTGGGTGATGCATCATTCGAAAGGCCTGAATTTTCTCAATTAGAATTCGTTTTTATATCGCAAAACTGTTGAAATTTGATCCTGCTGTTGTCAATCTGAGTTGGGAGTGCACTGGCGCCATCTCTGTTCAGTCTAGATAACTGCTACCGTACGGCACCGATTTTCCTCTCTTTACTTCTCTTCAAAGTTCAGGCTTCATAGTTGTACCGAGTAGTGTTCGTCGTTCTCATCACCCGCGGGAATATTAAAATGTCAGCTATCGGCATTAGCACACGTCTTATTTATGTTTTTGCTGACTTTTTCTCAGGGAAAAGATGAGGGGAAAGGAAGATTCGATCCTATGAAAACACATGAGACTAGGCCAGGCTGAATGCCATGCTAGATTACCTAGGTTAACCTTAACCTAGATCCATTGTAGGCTTGGGTGCCACGGATGTTCTACACATTCTTACCAACACCGTTGTGTCAACATTGACAAAAAGTTGAAACGTTGAGACAGTTTTAAAGGAATGAGTTGCATCATTCAAGTACTAAGCTACAGTTCTGATCCAGTTATCGGATGGACCCTTCCTTGGTATAATCGCACTCATGAGAGTAATTTCAAGTTCTAATCAATCTTAGCGCGTTTAGGCTCAGAAAAAGTATGAGGTAATGCCTAAACCTGGACAAGTGACATCACAGGCGCAACGTGACAATTTTCACCGTTGTACTGAGTTTCATTGCAGCATTGCGACAACATAGAATCCCCCTCCCACCCACCGTTGTGGCAACAGAGCTACGCTGAAAAATATACCCTTTCTCAACCTTGACCAGACGTTGTTGGCCGAATGGGTTAGCTTACCAATTATGGAATCTTGCCACATATTGAATATCGTTGCGGCTGAAATTGCGTCTATGCTGTGCATGCTCATGGCTGTCTGATTCCGTTTTATTTCTGTCCCAAAGGGCCCTCACGGCATGTAACAAGTTTTTTCCATGTGAATTTTCAGGGTTTTTTTCCTGTTTTTTTCTTTCCTGAGGAAAATTAATCCATTTTCGTGGCACAACATTATCGACAGAGAAATAGTGGATGGAGAAATACTCGGGCCGCTGATCGTAGGAGAAAGCGAATTGCGCATGAGATTCCTCTTAACTTCCAAGTACCGAGGTCGAACGTTCCCACCTAAACTGAGCAAACATGACAGATTCCGAAAACGATCAGTGGTAAAGAAGAGATTGGGCATGGGCTGGGCCTGGAGTAGTTACCAAGTGCGTTCAACTGTGATTATTTCCCATTGGAATTTTTTTTTACAGCAATCGTCAACAAGATCGAAATTCACCGTCTAATCAGCCCGTGTGTACACGGGCTTTCGACTAGTTAGACAAGTGCCTATGCTTCCAAGAAATGTCTATCTCTAAGAGGGGTAGGCCTATCTTATGATAATGAACGCTCGACCTCGACCCGGACGTCAAGAAGCGCGGATACGACTCTCGACGCCCCCAACCGACCCCCGAAACTCGGGCTCGAAGGCAAGCATGACGTCCATCGTCGGAGCCGAACGTCGCACGAGTAGAGAAGTGACATTCGGCATGCAGACGGGCGGACC
>CAJPEV010006128.1:0-11459 GCA_905338385.1 Darwinula stevensoni
TAGGAAAGATGTAATCATAAAAATTTTCTTAGATTTAGACATAATTTTAAAAATTTTTGGTTTAGGAAATAAAATTATCACACCAGCAAGCTGCCTCGCGCGATGATAGCTTGCCCATAAAAACCAAATGCCACTTCCAGCTGCCAAGCGGCATTTGGTATAAGAATTCTTACAAAAGCAAAAATAAGGCTTCTCGCAGAAAACGAGGTTGGTTTGAACCAACTTGTATGCCTTTTGGGTTGGTTTAGACCAACTTCTTTTGCAGTTGTCTTGTCTGTTTCAGTTTGAACAATTTAACTTTTTAAATTTATTGCTTTTCTACAGCCTTAAACACGCCAAAGGTAATTTGATTATCATTTTCTTTATATTTTTTCATGTTAGGAATATGCAAACCTTCTTGATTCACAAAGACAAAAAAAGAGTCATAATCTCGGAGCGATACAATGGATTCTCCTATTTTATTAAAGTTTTCGTCAGCAATAATCCATGAGTTAGTGCCAATACCAATCAGATTTTCGTTTTGCTTATACTCTTCTTTAGTGCGCTGTAAGGCTTGCATAAAAATCAATTTTTGATGGGGAGCATAAATAACACCAAAAAAAGCAGGCGTCGTAAAATCATACTCGTCACTTTTATCAAGATCATAAAATGTGTTAGGAGCTAAAGAATCTTGCTTTATTTCCAACGGTTGGATTTCGTTAAAATATTTGCTACCTACATAATGTTTTTCAAAAGTACTTTCTCCATCAGTAAGGTATAAATAAGGTGAAGCTGGAAACCCTACAAGCAATTTGTTTGCATAAAGCGTAGGTGAACAGTAAATGCCTGCATGCCTACCTACACCTCCCCAGTTGCCATGATTGAAAAAAGAAGGTCGTCCAAAACTCAAATTTACCGCTCCATTTTCTAAATCTAACGCAATAATATTCGTTGTTTTGGTGTGGTCCACCTGTTTTATGCTATAATACATTGAAGGGAGATAAACTTTATGCTTTAGATAAACAATTTGTTGATATTCAGCAAAGTGAGGATAAGATATATTCGGATAAACCACATTTTGTTTCTCCACATTCAAGGGATATTTTTTCAAAATATTTCCATTGCCATCAAGCAAAAACACGATTTCATTATTCCCACCACAAAAGACGATACTATCCAAGTTGATAAAATATAAACCTGCTGAGGCTTGCCCACCTGTTCCATTAGGTCCTTCTTTTTTCAAGGCTATTTTCTTGTGTATTTTGCCTGTATCATAATTATATATCAATATATCATGGCGTTTAAATTCCGCACTGTAATATGTCGCAAAATAACGTTTTCCTTTATCTTCAAAATAATGAAAATTGGTAGGTGGAAAAGGAGAGAGGCTATCCAATTCAAAAGATATCTCTTTATATTCCTTCAATTCGTATTTATCCTCAAAGACTTTGCCGTTTTTTTCTTGATAAGGAAAGGCGAAAGTAGCATTTTCATTTTTGCCTGGTTTATCATTTTTACACCCCCCAAAAAAATAGGCTAATAGCAGAAAGAAAAAAATAGGTCTGTAATATATTTTCATAGGTCTGAATGTTTAAATGGCTATAAGTTTTTTGAAAAAACAAGTCTTAAATTTCTAAAAGGTACGGCTAGTAGAATATGTTAGGTTTTGAAATGCAAAAATTTATTCTGACATACTCCCTTGTGGTTTACAGAGAAATAAATTATACCTAAAATTTAGGCTACTGGCTTGCAAATTACCCCAAGATCTCCTTTATCTATACACTGAAGAAATCCATTGCTATCTTTTGTACATGCATAAGGGCTATACTTGACAGAGTAACAAATAGCACTTATTGGATTATTCATACATTCGTGCAACAAACCACCTGCGCCAGATATTAGGAAAGATGTAATCATAAAAATTTTTTTAGATTTAGACATAATTTTAAAAATTTTTGGTTTAGAAAATAAAATTATCACACCAGCAAGCTGCCTCGCGCGATGATAGCTTGCCCATAAAAACCAATTGCCACTCCCATCTGCCAAGCGGCATTCGGTATAAGAATTCTTACAAAGGCAAAAATAAGGCTTGGATTAGGAAAGTTGGTTGGTTTAGACCAACTTGTATGCCTTTTGAGTTGGTTTAAACCAACTTCTTTTGCATTTGTTTTGTCTGTTTCAGTTTGAACAATTTAACTTTTTAAACTTATTGCTTTTCTACCGCTTTAAACACCCCAAAGGTAATTTGATTATCATTTTCTTTATATTTTTTCATGTTAGGAATGTGCAAACCTTCTTGATTTAAAAATACACCGTAAGGGGAATGCACACCTCGTGGGAGTAATGTTTCTCCTATTTTATTAAATTTGTCATCTAATATAATCCATGAAATAGGATGCATCATTTGAGAATTTTCTTTATATTCTTCTTTAGTCATACCATGGTCAGCTTCCCTATAAATAAGGTGATTATATTTGTCGTAAAAAATTTGTTTATAAGAGGGGGTTGTAAAAGTATATTCAGTACCCTGTTGCCAATCATCGCTTTCGCTTTTTTTCATCGAATCTTGTTTAATTTTCATCGGTAATATTTCTTTAAAATATTTGCTACCAACATAATATTTTTCTTTAGTCGTGAAGCCATCAGTAACAAGTAAATGAGGATCGGCTTCAAACCCGGCAAGTAAGTCATTTTTAAATGGAATTGGTGAATAGCACAACATTTTATGAAATCCACTACCCCATGTGCCAAAACCATAAAAAGAGGGGCGAGGGAAAGTTTCTTTGACTATTCCTGTTTTTATATCCAATATTATCAAATTAGTTGTTTTTGCAGGTTCTATATCTGCTGAAGTTCCATTGTGCGACAATATATATAATTTATGATTGAGATACGCCAAAGGCTTATTAGTAATGGTGAATAGGTAGGTTAAATAAGCAGGCTCAATATCTAATTTATCTAATTGCAAAGGATATTTTTTGAGTACTTTGCCGTTCTTATTTAATAAGAATGCAGTTTCTAAAGAGCTATTACAAAAGATAATACTATCCAAATTGATAAAATAAATACCTACTGAACTCGTAACAGAACCTACACCATCTGCTGTTTCCTTTTCTAAATTTATTTTTTTTATGATGTTTTGAGTATCATAATCGTAAACTTTAATTACATTTTGTTTAAGGCTAGAACCATAATAGGTTGCTAAATACCTTTTTCCTTTATCTTCAAAGTAATGAAAAGCGGTAGGGGGGAAAGTAGAAGCACTATCCAATGGAAAAGAAACCTCTTTGTATGCTTTCAATTCATATTTATCCTCAAAAATTTTGCTGTTTTTCTCTTGATATGGAAATGGGCTTGATACAGTAGGCTTATCTTGTTTACAACCCAATAGAAATGATGTAATAATTATGAAAGTGATGATAAATAAGCGCATAAATTAATCATGTTTAATGACTATGATAAAATAGTAAGCAGAAAACTATTAATATTTTACAATTACAATGTTTTCTGCTTACAAACGGTCTAAAATAAAACTAATCCAATGTGTTTTTTATACAGGTTTACAAATTGGGCCAATATTGCCATTTTTCACACATATTTGCCCTCCGTTATTAGGAAGAGCCTCGCAGTTATAACCACGATAATATTTACTATTCCAACAAATAGCCTTTATTTCGTTGTTCACACACTCATGCAACAAACCACCTGCGCCAGATATTAGGAAAGATGCAATCATAAAAATTTTTTTAGATTTAGACATAATTTTAAAAATTTTTGGTTTAGAAAATAAAATTATCACACCAGCAAGCTGCCTCGCGCGACGATAACTTGCTATATCTTTAAAACCCTTATGGGCAAAATATCGAAACTATCGCAGGACTATTGCTGTAGCGCAATAAAAAAATACTAAACTTGTAGAACTGTAAGAAGTAAACACTAATGCGGTTATGCAGTGGTGCAGTGGTGCAGTGGTGCAGTGGTGCGGACGTAAGGTATCATGTTAGTTTGTTTTTTTAAAATATTATGAACGAAGATAATATGTTATTTTAAAAGTGTCAAGTATTTAGATATATATTTTTTTTAATAATATTTTTTTTAAAATAATATTATTAAAATGTCATATGAGTGCATGACAAATTTGGGGAAAAGAAATATGAAATTAAGTTTGCAGACAAGAAGTTCAATAGCATTGCCGCTTTCTGACAAACTGCATGAACTGATTGGTATGGCGATTATGCTTGACCGCCCTAGCATCTAAGACATCTTGTGCGCCCTGTGACGACCACNTAATAATTTCGCGATTTCTTCTCGTAATTTCTCGCCAATTAAATTTTCTGTTGTACCTTGCATCGAGTTTTAAGTGATAGGTTTTGATTCTCGTAAATTCAAATTTACCTTTTTTACTTAAAACTCTTTTTTTTTCGTATTATATTTCCCCAAATTTGTCACGCACTCATGTCATATTTTTCATTATTTTTATAACAATCTCATCTTCTTTTTTTATCCTTGCATCAATTTCAGAAAACAATGATGGCTTCTGTCTGGTAAATCTTTTATGTGGACAAAAGCATATTCTATAATCTTGTCTTTGCAATCATATAAAACAAGATAAGGAAACATCGTTTTGTCCAATGGCTTTACAAGGTTAATACATTTTAAAAGCGGCATTTTTATGTTATAATATGTCTGTAGATTCCGCATAATACGAACACTTTCACATTCAGAAACAATAATAATTATTTTACGTTTTTCACTTGCTTGTAACGATAAGAATAAGTCAAGGAAGTCTTTGTTACATTGCTCACATCCTAAATTACTAAATTTCAACAATAACACTTTTTCATCTTTACACATATCATTCATATTAATAGTATCAAAATTTTGGTCATAAAATGAAACACTATCTAATGTCATTCCTTTTGCTGCGTAGCTAATACTATCTAACTTATTAGATACGGCAATAATTTTTGCAGCTATATCATCAGATTTTTTATTGTCACTACAAGCAGTGAGTGAAATGGCAAGGAGAGATGCAAATAGAATGCATTTAATATCTTTGCTCATATTTAAAATTATTGATTAAGATATTTAAAAACCTTACTTTCCAAATTTTTATTAATGTGGGTAAGCACGATTATAGGGTTGGAAGTAGGTGTCGTATGTTTATATGCTTCATATACCCATGGATAATTAGTTAGTAAGTCAGTTTCTGTAATGGTAACAGGTTTACGTTTCCATTGATAATGAATACCTTCTGATTCTACAAGATAAGCGATTTGTCCAGTTTCTGTAAAAGCACTCGCCATCGTATTCCATGCCCCTAAGAAGGCATTATCAAACGGCGTAAATAGGATACCTTGTTGTTGCTTTTTAAAATAAATCCCTCCCCATAGCTGCTTTTTATAAAAAAAGTGAAATAAAATCTTATCAGGAAACTCATGTACCATTTGTATATGTCCAGGATAATCGTCACTGCTAATTTTTTCTTCAATTTTTTCCATTTTTTCTTCAAAATTAGCATAGGAACTGGGCCACTTAATTGACCCAAAATCAACATAATATTGTGGTTTAAACCAATTTTTATCAATACTATAGATTGTATCATTTAGCAGTTGTGTATAAAAAAGTTGATTAACATGTGTACCTGCACTAAAAGGATATGCGGTGCCATGGGTGAAACCTATGCGTTTTCCGACGGGCAAGGCGCCACCCAAGATATGTAAGCTATCATTGACTGCCACCACGCTAAATTTATCTTTAAATTCACAGGTTAACTCTAAGATTAAATTATCATCTATACACATTCCGCCATGTCCAAGATACAGCCCTTCAGGGCTCTTTTTTTCTTTCAAAAAACGACCATCCAAATCATACCACATAACTTTATGGAAAGCTATACTCACTAATCGGTCATTTTTTTTATCTAAGCCCAAATCCAATATTCCTATATATTCGCCTGGTCCTTCACCCGGATTATGAACTTTCCACTGTAATTTGCCGTCCATATCAAAACAAGCAATTGTTTTGGCATCACTAACAAATATCCTTTTTTTATAAAAAAACACGTGTTCTATACGTCCGAACATACATCTATCATCTAAATAAATCATTTTTTCTATCTCAAGGAAGTCTGTAAAAGCTAAGAGTTGATCTTTTGATGGACAAGGCTTCATGGATAAAACAGTAGGCGACTGGAATTGATAGCTCAAATTGCCATTTGTGACACTGTTTGAGGTATTTTCTTTTGACATAGTAGGAACGTTATAGTTGGGCTTACAACCCAACAATAATGCTAATAAAAGCATATATTTTACACAATTTGATGCCATTTTTGATAGTAATAAAAGAAAATTAATAACTTTATTTAAATGCGTAGCCCATGGATAGCAAAATGAAGCTACGCATTTTTAATCGAATTTTACCAATTTATAACAATAATATGTTTCTTAATCTTATCTATCCCCATATTACATCGCCTGCTGAACAGCTACAACCACCTGACACACAAGTTTTTTTGGTTGCATTAGTAGTTGTACTATATCCTGAACTTTGATTACTATAACCTGAACCACTAACACTTCCCCATGAACCATTTATAGTAACCCCTGCACTCCATCCGGAATTACTATTTGAATAGCTTGTATATTCTACGTTCTCTGTTTTCCAATACCCATTTTTAGGACGCCCGTCCCCGCCATTGGTTGACCCGGAAGTGTAATAAGGTGTTTGAGCATTAACATTGCTACCAATTTGGTCAAAAGAGGGCAAAATAGTTGTTGCACCCAGTATAAAAAGCACAATTTGAGAAATTTTCTTAGATTTAGACATAATTTTAAAAATTTTTGGTTTAAGAAATAAAAATCACCATCAAGCAAGCCATATTACATAAAGCTTACTTGTCAAGAAAAAACAATTGCCACTTCCAGCTGCCAAGCGGCATTTGGTATAAGAATTCTTACAAAAGCAAAAATAAGGCTTGGATTAGGAAAGTTGGTTGGTTTAGACCAACTTGTATGCCTTTTGAGTTGGTTTAAACTAACTTGTTTGTGTTTTGGGTTGGTTTAGACCAACTTGCTTTGGATGAGTTTTTTTTGTGCTTTTGAAAACGTAGATTCGTGCATTTCCAGCCAAGCTGCCAGATAGATTTGAGGAATCCGATTACGCATATCTCCATAAAGTTGATAAAATTTTTGAATTTTGGCTTCAGGCGAGCTTAATCGCCTCAGTTTTTCCCATCTATCTTGCTGTAAAAGAAGCAGTTGCATCAGTCGGTAGTGTACGGCTTCAACTTTAGGGTAGGCATTACAAAGTAATAACCAATCTGTTTTTTGGATAAGATAGAGCGTAGTTGGTTCCAGCGTCTTTATATTTTCTGGAGAAGGGGTTTCTTCCAAAAATTCATTTGATGAAAAAACCAACTGCTTTTCTGTCGCAATCCAATAAACGTGGAATTTTCCTTCATCGTCATAGTTATAGGCACATAATGCCCCCTGTACAATAATGCGTAAATAAGGGTCAAGTTCGCTTTGTTTTACCAAGATAGCTCCCATTGGGTAATCCTGAGTTTTCATTCTGCCCGAAATTTCTGCTCCAATAGTTTTTGGGATATGGAAGTCTGCTATAAGTTTGTTAAAATAATTCATAGTTTTAGTCTGTCTATCGTGATAAAAGGCAACTACAGCCCCTGGCATGAGGCATGAGGCATGAGGCATGAGGCATGAGGCATGAGGCATGACCAGATTACCCATTCTGATAATGCAACAAATAAATTTTCATAGATAAGACAAAACTAATATGTTATTTCAAAAACGTCAAGTATTTAGATATATATTTTTTTTAGTAATATTTTTTTAAAAATAATATTTTAAAAAGGGCATAATTTTCATTATTTTTAAAAGATGTTTGTAAAAAGTATTTTGCTCATACATCTATTTTGGTGTAGCAATCAACAAAACAGGATTCTCCTCGACCATATTGTTACTCAAACTTTCAATATTCGGATTTTCTGCAATTAGTTTTTGCCACTTTATTTTATCCTTTTTTAAAGTTTCAATACCTTCTTGAAAACTATTCTGCATCAAGGCGAATACAATCTGCTCTCTTCCTGTGATCGCAACGGGTACAAATAATGGTGCCACAGTAATAGAGATATCTAATTTGATGCCCCTTGCAAGCAAATCATCTTCAAAATCTTTTATAATTTTTAATTCATTAGTTTGTTTGTTTAAAAAAGCCATTAAGCGTTTATTTTGATACTCGAATAAGAAAACTACAAATTTATGCCCTTCAAAATAAGCATTAACATTGCAAGCATAGCCCTTAGGTTCTATAAATTGTCTAAAAACCATCACATTTTCAAAATCCTTTTGAAAAACCTCTTTTGGAATGCCATAATTTCCAAAATTAATTATCCGATGAATGTTTAACTCATCTTTATCGAACTTATAGATGGTATCATTATAGGCTTGTGAAAATAACATATCTTTTTGATAGGGTACGAAATTGTTAATATCGTAAAAGTTGAGAAAAAGTCTAGTAGTTGAATTAATGGGTAGAAATTCCTTTTTTAGGTCTTCCGAGTCTTCTATGCTTTTTTTACGTGAATCTGCAATGACTAATCTACACTTGTTAACAGTCATTTCATTGTTACAGTATAGTGAAATATAATTGTCCTCCACAAATTGAAAAGCATCTACAAACATATTATATTTCCAGTCTTTTAAGAAGTTGCCTTGTTGGTCGTAGTACATCAATTTTTGGCGTGTTCTATCGAGTAAAACAAAGTTATTTTGCCCATCTATTTTGAAGTCACGTATATTAGAATATTCGCCTGCTGCTTCCCCCTTATGACAAATAGAATGTTGATATGTTCCGTTAAGGCGGTAAATATGTAGGCAAGCAGGGTTCTCATCATCTAATAAAAAAATTCCATTTTTATTTACTTCCACTCGTCTAAAAAAAGAATATAATGGCGTATCAATAGGAATATAACTAATACTATCAAAAACGTCAGAAAAAGCATACTTCTTTGCTTGTGCAGGGTCAATGAGTATTGTATTTTCTCTCTGGAACGTTTCATTTTTTTTGCAACCCTCTAAAAAAATTATGCTACAGCATATACACAAAAATAGAATTAAACGAATAGAATATTTTAATCCAATAAGCATTTTGATTAGAAGTATTAATAATTTTAAAAAACAAGATGGTAGCAGCCAAAATAACGATATCTGCATAATTTTACCTGCTACCAATTACCAAGCGATAGGCTATGCCTTGCTAATTAGCAGCCCGTACAACATACAGCCCCGCATGTTTGTGTACCTGTGCAACAACAAAAAGCGGTTCCAGAACTATTCCCTTTCAACACGTACCACGGCTGACCGTTCTCTGCCAATCGACCATAGCTTGCTGCATATATCTTACTATCTACAGGTTTAATAGCTGGCAAAATAGCAACTGCGCCCAAAATAAACATAACAATTCGCAAAATTTTTTTAGATTTAGACATAATTTTAAAAATTTTTGGTTTAGAAAATAAGATTATTACACAAGCAAGCTACCTCGCGCGACGATAGCTTGCAATATCTTTAAAACCCTTATGGGCAAAACATCGAAACTATCGCGCAGCGATCGCTACAGCGCAATAAAAAAATACTAAACTTGTAAAACAGCGAGAAGTAAGCACTAAAGCGGCTATGCAGTGGTGCAGTGGTGCAGTAGTGCAGTGGTGCAGATGTAATGTATCATGTTAGTTTGTTTTTTGTTTTTTTAAATATTAATAGCAAAATTAATATGTTATTTTTTGAATATCAAGTATTTTGATATATATTTTTTTTGATAATATTTTTACAAAAATAATATTTTAAAAAAGACATATCTTTCATTATTTTTAAAAGATGTTTGTAAAAAGTATTTTGCTCATACGTTTATTTTGGTGTAGCGATCAACAAAACAGGGTTTTCCTTAACCATCTTCTTGCTCAATATTTCAAGATTAGGATTTTCCCCTACTAATTTTTGCCATTTTTGCTTATCTTTTTTCAAAGCTTCAATACCTTCTTGAAAACTATTCTGCATCAAGGCGAATATGACATTACCGCTATCGGTCACACCTATTGGCACGAATTTTGGCATAAAATCATCATATACTACTCCTTGTGCTAGCACATTGTCTTCTAAAGTTTTGATGATATTTAATTCATTCGTCGTTTTATTTACAAGCACCATCATATCCTTATTTTGGTATTCGAACAAAAAAACAATCGCTTTGGAGGTTTCAAAATAACACTTTGCATTGCAGGCATAGCCTTTTGGGTCTATAAACCCCCTAAATGCCATTACATTGTCAAATTGTTTTTGAAAAACTTCTTTAGGAATGCCATATTGTCCAAAATCAAAAATACGATAAGGCATTATTGATTTTTCGTTAAATTCATAAATAGTATCTCTAAAAGTTTCTATAAATAAATTTTTTCCATCAATTGCGTTAAAATTGCTAATATCCGCGAAATTCAAGTAAGTTCGCGTAATTGGATTGACAACAAGGTAGCTATTTTTGATTTCAAACTGGTCACGAGTATTATCCATAATATAGAGCCGATGAGAAGACTCGTTTCCACCATAAAAAGCAAAAAAAGTACTGCCTAAGGTCTGAAAAGCGGATGCATAAAAGTTAATAGGCATTCTTTTCTGAAATGCACCATTTTTATCATAAAACATTAATTTTTGGCGAGTTCTATCCAAGATAATAAAATTACCTTCTGGGTCTATGGTAAAATCTCGAATATTGGAATATTCTCCTTCGGCTTCTCCTTTATGGCAAATAGAATGTCGAAAATGACCTGTTAAATCGTATTGATGAATACAATTTGGGTTTTGGTCGTCTATCAAATAAAAGGTATCTTTGTACTGCTTAATTCTTCGGATAAAGGCAATCAAAGGTGTATCAATGGGGACATAATCTACTTGTGTAAATAAATCAGAGTAAGTGTATGCTTTAGCTTGAGTTGGGTCAATCGTCAAAGTTGTCGCATTGGATTTTTCTGAATGATCCATTTTACAACTTTGAAAAGTGATTAGAATTAAAATAATATAACAAAAAAATTTCATAAATTTATACTTTTAACAGAACGGATCATTCCTTGAAAGCTGGGTGATCCGTTCCAATTTTACCAAATTTTTAGAATATTCAGCAACTGCTACAACAAGCAGCTCCACACTCCATTTTACCAGAACAACAACAATAAGACCCACTACTACCCTGGAGTAAAACATAGATTCCTGTACTAGCTGGCTTATAGTAGATATTACCAGCATATACTTTATTATCAACAGGCTTTATAGCGGGTAGAACGGCAACTGCGCCCAAAATAAACATAACAATTCGCAAAATTTTTTTAGATTTAGACATAATTTTAAAAATTTTTGGTTTAGAAAATAAGATTATTACACAAGCAAGCTACCTCGCGCGACGATAGCTTG
>CAJPEV010006130.1:0-11445 GCA_905338385.1 Darwinula stevensoni
ACAATCTTGACTGGAAAGGATCCCCATGTAATTTCCTTATGATTTCTGACTTTTATTACACCCTGTAGTCTATGAGCAGAGTTAATGTCGTGACAATAGCTTCAGTAATTAGAGCAGATATGTATAGGTTAAAAGTTGAGGAAACTTGGTCAAACGTTGTATAATTCTGAGGATATTACGTTGATACATAAACAGCATTTCGGAAACTTATTTGTCCTATGGACCTCTACTCGGATTCTATACAGTCACTACATAGAGGCTTATAGATTCTATAGAGTCTATAAACTCCTCTATACAGTTCTATAGATTTGTATACAACTTTTTCACGTGGGTTGTTGCTCGGCCTAGCTAGCAGTCCGGATCGCGCACGTTATATGTTTAACCTCCGGTTAGAATTAATTAAATAAAGAGTCCAAAGACGTTTCTGGGAGAATTGCAACTGATATCCTGTACACCTTCTGACCTCTGGATTCAGCCAAAATTCTAGTAATTTTTCTAGACGATTAGAATTGCACAAAATAGTCAAAAATTGTCTTCCCAAAAGTAAAAGCATATCGCTCAGGAAGTATACATCCGATTTCAATTATATATGACGTAAAAGATAGCCAATTAAATATCTTTTCATTGTAGAAAATTTCAGCATTCCATAATATAAAACAAAGTTACATTCTTACAAACGAAAGCCGCCTAAATTTTAGTGTTCAATGTGACTTCCACAACTTTCAAAGACTTGATGCAGTCTTTCTTTGAATGCCAGCAGAATTCCTTCAATCATCTCTAGGCCTACTGTGGCGAAGGCATCTCTAATGGACTGTGCCAGCATATCTGGGTTGTCATTTGTCTCATTGGTCCGTCGATGTTTCTCTTCAGATACAGAAAGCTCTTATGAATTGCCTTCGTGATCTCATCAGGAACCGAGGCATTTGGACCCAAACTGAAAAATATTCCAAAATGTCCCACATAAATTTGTTCTCGTCAAATTATCATACCAAATGCAATATTCGTCTTCATCAGGATACCGAGGTCACCATAACACATACCCTCGCATTGCGTGAGAAACCCACGAATGAATTGCGAATTTCAGGAGGAATTGTGATATTTATAGGCTTAAGTTACACGATATAGGTACTTTCATTTGTTATGGTGTAACTTTGTTCCATTTTCTTAATGGAATGCTGAGAATTTTCACAGTAAAAATATATTGAGTTGGTTATCGTTGGACACATATATTTATTGAAATCGGATGAATACTTCCTGAGCAATGAGCTTTTACTTTTTGGGAGACATTTGTGGACCACCCTGCATATTACAAAGACATGACTAACAATTGAAATTGGCTTGATCCATCGCTAGGGTCCTCAGCAGGTCTCGAATAACCTGTCTGAAAGACGGATAGGAATAGGGAGTGAACCGGGAAAAGAGGAATTAGATTAGATTCAGATAAATTATTGAATGGGGCATTTAGTATTTAATACGGTTTCGGTATTGGGAATAGAGTAATGAATTTATTGTTGAATTGAGTATTGTGTATTGAGTATCCTAGGATGCTGAGAGAATGGAACATGCATGTTCCAAGAGGAAACTGGAAAGGAAAACGCTGCCTCGTTATGGTCGTCACGAAGCACCCACTTGTTGGAGTCATAGGAACGCGTTGAGTCCGCCAATGAAGGCAACGAAAGTACTTGGAAGTAGTACCTGAACGTACTAGTTCAAGCTCCTTTGCTCTGCAGAGAAATTGGAAACGAAGTAGGGGGTGGGTGGATGGAAGGGGGGGGGGCACCGAGATTCTCCTACCTAAATTCGATCCAAGGAGGCTCCCACCACTTCGGAATGTTCGACTCCATTAAAATTTTCATTATTTCACACCATTCTCACCATTCTATTCTCACCATTTTAATGACAGTTTGAAGTGCACAATGAAATTAAGCCATTTTTTACCTCTAGAAATTGATTTGTTTCACTTCAACTTATCCCTTTCGCTAATAAGTTACAGGATTTAAAGTAATGCCCCTTTTAAAGGAAAATGCCAATGAATATTGAGGTCACCAACAGAAAACAGATGCCCATCTCATCGCTCGATAAGCGGCCGATGAAGTTCGACGAATCGAGCAATTGGCAGCTTTCGTTTGATGAATTGAGCATTCGAATTAAACCGTCGGTGGGCTTTCACTCGAGAAGATGACCCCCGGGGTTGCGGCATGAGACGGTTTAGATTGGGTTATTCGTGGACGTGCTGGTTTCTCTCTAGGTGCCTCGAGCTTCCTTGGGAACGTTCCATATTAAATTTCCGACAATTGGAAAAAAATATATATTAATTTTGGATGAGGAATCGATGGTAGAGTAAGTACATATGCGCCGATGACGCATGAATGACAGCCATTATATTTTTCAAAGCCGGATGGTCCGGATGTGGTGAATACAATTTCAGCATGGGAGATCTGTACCTGGACTGACACTGTGAGAGTTTCAAATTTAATGGAGTCGAACATTCCGAAGTGGTGGGAGCCTCCTTGGATCGAATTTAGGTAGGAGAATCTCGGTGCCTCCCCCCCTGCCCAAAAGAATGGAATACGTCAATAGGCGCTTTTTCCTACCCCGTCCCGTCGAAAAATTTAATCTGCTCGTTTTCCTCACTGAGAGCATCTGGAGCAGGACTGCCCAACCTGCGGACCGCAGACTGCTATGACAATTTGTCCGGGATTTCCCAGACAGCTACGAATTGTGAATTTCTTTATTCCCAATGATTATTGTTTCTGTCATGTATCTTTCACCCCATTTCTGAGCATTTCTGGCTTCTTTCCCCTGCCCCTCTCCTGCGTTGGCGGGATGCAATAATGGTCTCAAAGCTGGGAAGAAGTTCCAAATGCTTCCATTCCCCCATGCTGGAGGAAATCCCCTCCTCAATTAACTGCATCCCCTGCCCCCCTCACACCTCACCGATCTTCATATTTCGTGACGAGTCCTTCCAAAAGAAAGTCTTTGCTTTGGCCTGAGGGAAATAGAGTAGGCTTGGTGGCTTGATCTCCGTTCGTCTTCCTAGGTGCGGAATGTGCGGGGTTGATCGCATGGCAAGCAACCATAGGAGGGGTTACGAATACGCAAAGAGATGGGAAGCAGCAAGGATAAATAAACACTTGTAGATACCATATATCCAATCGTCCTGCAGGTGTCGGAATCAAATTTATTAATCAACAATAGAATGAAGTAAATTATGAATATGTGAGGTGATGAAGGGGATTTGTTTTGACGTGGAGATGTAACCCATCTGAATAATGCCTACAACAATATTGAATTAAGACAATTAATTAATTCAATTCACGTAAGCAATTGTCGAATTTTTTTGCACAATTGCTTTAAAAATGCTCATAATACAGGAAATAATCTCCTTATAGAGGCCCTTGGACCGGCGTGACAGCATAGTTCATGCAATTGCCTTTAAAAGAAGCCAATGCACTTGGAAATAATAATAATAATAAGAGAGTAATCATCCCTTTTTGAATTCACTACGTTTTTTCAGACAAATAATCAAGCCTCAATAATTATTCCAAGATACTAAAATTGAGGCCAAAGACACTTCATACAAAGCATTTTTTTCATCAATATCAATTTAGTTGATAATTGGTATCATACCAGGACAAAGTAAAGGGACGAGAAGGTACGCCTGTTTCCCGACCCGTGGATTTAATTCCATGGTTTGTGTTTATAAGTACGACGATTTTAATTTGACGAGACCCCGATAGTTATGATCCTGATTGAGGTCAATATTGTCCTTGTTTTGCCACAGGATGGGTTTCCATGGATTTGGAGTCCTGCAAGTAAGAATGTTGAATGTCTCTGAGAAGATGGGTTCCAAGCCAATTGTCCAATTCCCCATTTTCTTGGAGGGCGTGCGCATGTGTAGAAGAGGGTGGGTTTTCAGCTAATTGGCCACTTTCCCATTTTGTCAAAGGCCTTGTGGATTTTAAGGCACACAAAGAGTTTCCAGTCAACTGGCCAGAAACCCATTCAGTGAGTATCACAATGGCCTTGTTTATGCACATACTGTAAGAGTGGCCAATTGTCCCAAAACCTTCCAAAGGGAGAAATAAGACTTAATTTCCATCCCCATATATTTACTAAGTACAAAATGAATTGCAATGCAATTTAATCCGTTTATATGTATGTATTGACTGGAAAAGCAGTAAGCCACAAATTAAATTGTTACATGAAACAAGACAATGGATCACATGACAAGAGAAAAAGGAGGGGCGGGACGGTGAATTTTTCAAAAATGAAGGGACTATCTCACAATCTTCTTAGCAACCAGTATACGCGATAACGTCTTAAACACTTGGCAGCATCGAGTTTAGCGACACACAAGAAGTCTACTTCTTCAAAGACAGTTGAATCGCATGATTAATTTGTATAAACACGTTGATGAAATTAATCACAGTTGTCCTCAGTGAACTCTGCTTCTGCGTACGGTGACTCCAGACCTCCGGTGACTCTTTATCTCCACTGTCATAGAAAAGGAAATTGCTTTTCATACCAAGAGTTTTGCCACGCGTGCACGGCTATAATCGGGGAAAAAAAAACATTTATGTCGGATTACATGATTGACAACCAAGGCGTATTTTGGAACGATAAGAGAAATTCATGAACACCCTAAAGTAATTACCCACACTATTCACATCCATGGAATATCAAAGAAGTCGGGAGGCTATTTGTGAAGGAACTGCACATCTCATGATTAACTCCAAATGCAATGTTTTCGGCTCATCACCACTCCACCCTGCGAATCAACAACATATGTCTAATCCCTCTCACTGTGTAATTTACTAGGAAGAACCTGCTATTTTGACATACAACTTCTATTGAAGATACTGTCACGGAAGCAACAGGTCCATTGAACGGCCTAAACTCAGGGTTGATTATTCACATTTCCGATGTCAGCTTGGCAGAGGAAAAAAATAAACATGAACATCAGTAAACAAAGTACACGTTATTGCAATGGTAATGAAAAAGCAAATTGAAAAGGTACTTTCCTTTCCATGGACTGCAAAACCGATTCCTGTACTTGTACTACAGTAGCGAGAAATGTGGAAATAAGTTCAAATCACTGAAGTTCATAATTGGAAACATAGGCAATGCCACAATCGCTTAGAGAATCTGAAACTGATCCTGTTGAGTAACTTTGGGAGGCGCTGGGTGTTAAGTACAAAGGATCAATGGGAGTCTTCTGGAATATCTGGTGACATTTCAAGGTCGAAGTTTTCCACTGTCTCCTCTCCCACATTCATTGCCCTTCAAAGTCATATGCAATCACATATATATGATGCAGCTCGATTCATGCAGAAAATGAATCCAAAAATTTACTGACTCGATTTGCGTTTCCGATTCAAAGCCCGGAAGACGTTCCGCAGACCGTTGCGAATCATCACCACCTTTCTCTGACTCCAACTTGAAATCTACAAGGGTGACCAGCTTCAAGAGAAGAGGAAGTTCTTCTTTTCCTGAAAGAAATTGTGGAGTGACGCAAATGTTTCACAATTAATTGCGATGCATGACCAGCAAACATATATGGCCATCACCAGGATTGTCATAATTTAAACTTACTCAACCCTCGGATGTTTGACAAGAGCCAGCAGTTTGGCTTATGGAAGGATTGCAGGAACTCCTTCCTTGTGAGCACAGATGATGGAAGTTCAATCTTGTGTCTGGCTCCGATAACAACATAGGAATGATGGTCCTTGAAGAGTTTGCCATTATCAAACCAATTACTCACCTTCACGATCTTCCCCCTGCAAAATAGCCACATCAGTTTTTAAGTCATGCCTTCTGAGAGACTCTCGAACCTCTGCTGCATGCATGATGTCTCCAGCGCAAAACGAGGTGGGTATTTTCTTCTTCGCCTTCCAACGACCCTGATGTGCATGGAGGGAGAGGAGGCACTTCTCAATATCCCCAGGATCCTAAAATCAGGACGAAACCAGCGGAAATATAAAAAGAGTCATGAGTTGGGCGCGCAACACACAAAATTCTGAAGCCCTACATTGATGGAAAAGACCGCTGCATGGAGAGGATAAATGAAAGTTCCTTTGGGAATTCATAGGGGGTTACCAAGAATAGTTTAAACTTCTTGACCGGTTTCTGGATAATCTTTTCCCCTCTGAATGGCTTGGCGAGATATGCGCAGCTTCACAAAACTCGTCCATTCATCTGCTTCCTCGGGCTTCCTCATTCCCATGAACGACTTCAGGGATTCACTTGTCACTTGTTGCGAGAACCAGTGCCAAACTTCTTCCTCCTCCATACCGGCAATCCAGCATAGAGATATCTCTTATTTCTGGCTTCCTATCATTGTTCCTTAATGAAAGTTACACGCTAAAAATGAAGCGTTATGTAAAGATCAAAAGCTCCACACAGCAATTTTCAAGTTCAAAATTTTGTTCAGTTCAGTTCAAAATTTTGGGATCGTAACGACTTGTCTCCTTTAACCTATGTGGTACGGATCCTTTGGTAAGTGCTGAAGTAGGAAACTGCAATACCTTGGAAAGTATCTAATCAGGGTCTTCTTTTGGATAAATTCCTGTAGTTTGTTTGCAAATTCTTTCATTTCATTTCCCTGTCTCAGGATTTTCATGTGGAATTCATCGACAAGCGAAGTCATTCTCTTTTCTTATCAGGATTCTCACGAAGATCTTTCGAGAGGGATGTGAACAGGATACTGCCATCAACCTAGACTCTACAGTAATTGGCCGCACACCCACTTTGAGAAAAGGGTGTATATTCTATAATGTGTGCCCGCTGCACCAATGTTGTAGCGGAGGAGGTGAAGGGGAGAAAAGAGAGGGGAAACTTCAGATTCCAGCCAAGATTGTGTCCTAGGGCCAAAGTGGCAGTGAAGAATGGATTATCCGCTGTTCCCTCTCTCTCCACTGCCTTGAGGAAGGCACATATGAAGCAGGTCCGTTAGTAAGCTGTCGGCCGCACCAACAAAAGAAGCACAAACAGATATTATATTATCAATATTCAATGTAATGAAAATCATGCCCAATGACCTGCTGCAAACGATCATAGAACATTCTGAAACTGGTTCTTTAAAAAGTTTTATTATGTTGTGAAACCATTCTTGCACGGCCGATTTCAGCTCATCATAGTCACCTAAATGCATTTCTGAAAGGTCCTTATTCAGATATGAAAAAGGAAAAAAGTGAGCCAGAACCATCTGAGCGTATGATCTGGAGATGACTCCGACTTTTTGCATATTGTATTATATAAAAAATAATAATATATAATAATCGAAATCAAAACAGCCGACGTCCTCCGTCAGTCCGCCGGAGGTCTCCACTGGTGAACTTTTCCGAACCCAACCCGATCGGCCCGATTCGAATCGTGCTCCTACCCGAACTCAATCGCCTGGCCGAGCTTTGCGGACCCCACCCGCGACTCGTATAGGGTCGATCGCGCCTGCCCCCAGACCACTCAGGCCTCTAAGCTTCAGAACTCGGGGTCTCTGGGTTCGACCTGTTTCTTAAGGACTCTCCTGCGTCTGCTGACGCTTCCAGCGATCCTATGACGTCACGTTCTTACTGGGCTGTTCAGTGCTCTCATAGTTCACCACGTTCTGCTGTCAGCTGCTTGCCTGAGAGTGACGTCATTTAATGACGTGAAGGCATCAAGAGCTGACGGAACAAAGTGCCCCTTTTGCCAGCAGCTATAAGCGGCTGGAGAAGAAAATCCTTCTGATGGGTGCAAGCTAATGCACTGACAGAAATCTTGATAGCCTGCTGAGCTGCCGGCCCGATCCGCGGGTCGGATTCGTCCTACACTCTTAGAAAAAGGGGAGCGATTTTTCTCAAAAAAGAGAGCAAAATAGCTAACTCCAGTTTCACCCCCCTTTCACTCTGGGAAAGGAACAAATTTACTCCATCATGAAGCAGCAAAATTGCTCTCCTCCTCCGTGAGTAAAAACGCTTCCATCAGAAAGTGATAGGGATGTCGTGCAAATGCGAAAAATTCATTATATACTGTGAGTCGCTATATCTCTCGTACATGCGTTGACCTACCTCTGACTGTACTGATTACACCACACGTCAGAGAGTGGACCACCTCTTATTGGTTCCGTAGAGTAGTCGGGGATATCAGTCCTTATCACCTCATTTAATTGAGGTATGAGGGAATGAAGTCCACGGGCACTCTCTACGCATTCTAGATCTCCTATGCGGATAAATTTACCCGAGTTCCAAGGGGGTTCTCAATAGGAATATGAGCTTGCTTATGGCAAGGACTCTATGAATATGTCTTGAATATGTGGATAACAAATGATGAAGTGTCCGTGTTTATTGATTCTTATAATGAGACTAGGCGAGACATATGGCAAGGTACTAAACAATCTTGCGAGGGACGATTCCAGAGAAAGAGGGAAGTGCACTATTGTGTACTGTGCGAAAAGCGAGACCCTTACCTCCATTTAGTGGCCTGGCGAAGAACTTCAAGGTGTTCACTTCAATACGAGCGGTGAGGGAGCATTTGGTGAGTAATAAGAGATTAAATTCGAAAAGTTCACGGTGTGCTCACTTTTCACTCCCCAAACGCTCGGAATTTTCTAAGAGTGTATAGAATCCTCAGGTTTTCAAAATTCGAACGATGTGTATCACCCGAATGCTACGAGGCGGCACTCCCTGAAAATTTGCATACATGCAATTGCAGGTTCCCGAAGACGCAGGACAACCCCGATTGTTGGTCCAAAGCGTGGCAGATGGAAATTGATACGTTATCCCTGGAATCCTCTGAGACAGAACTCAAAATTGCTACAAGGGTCACTCAATAAGTTATTTACCTGAATAAGAAAGAAACATCCGAGGGGAAGAATAACACTTTATTTTTCAATGTAGTCACCTTTTAACTCAACACACTTACTCCACTTTCATTCCAAGGATTTTATTCCTTGGGAATAGAAGTCAACTTCTTGTCCATCAAACCGATCAGAAACGGCAACTTTCAGCTCTTCATTGCGTGAAAATCTTTTTCCCCGCAAAAATGTTTTCAAGTGTCTGAACAGAAAATAGTCACTAGGAGCCAGATCCGGGCTGTAGGGAGGATGGTTGAGCTCCTGAAAGCCACACTCCCTCACTGCTGCCTGAACTTTCCATGATTTGTGGACGGGCGCGTTGTCACGAAGAAGAAGGACCCCCTTGACAACTTTCCTTTGCCTTTTTCCTCGATGCCTTCATGTAAATCTTTCATGGTGGTAGCATAGGAATCGCCAGTGATTGTACATTCGTCTGGCATGAACTCAAGCAGCAGTAGTCCCTCGCTGTCCCAAAACACAGTGGCCATAATCTTTCCTGCGGATTTCTGAACACGAAATTTGCGAGGCGTTGGCGATTCCTTGTGCTTCCACTGCATGGACTCCTGCTTGGTTTCGGGATCACAGTGATGAACCCAAGTTTCATCACCAGTTACTATTCTGGGGAAAAAAGTTTCCCCGATTTGCTTAGAAAACTCCAAGTTTTCCTTGCAAATATCAGGTATGTTCTTCTTCCGAGCTGNGCAGGCACAGGCCTGTTGCTCATCCCTTTCATATTCAGGTAGATAACTTATAGAGTGGCCCTCGTATAAAGGAAAATTGGGGTTTCTGAGTATGGAAAGTTCTCACCTCCTTCATTTGATAGACATGAGTTCATAATTTGTACAGTGTGTCTCAATTGAATATTATAGAACTGAAACTGCTGAAATTTGACATCTAGGGAAATTGCGGAAGCAATTATTTTGGGTTCGGGTGTAAGCGCATATCTGCCAGGCCAGGAACCCCAGTTGTAATCAATATCAAAGATGATCGGCGAAAGCCTAGCCAAAATGTTCCATCAGAATTAAATAGTAAGTTTTAATAAAAAGTGCAAATTTCTCTTTTAAAAACCAAGGAAAAAAGCCGTTCTTTCGACGCTTCTTATGATAGAGAGTACTGTTGAAGACATTTTGCTAAGGGGAAATCTCCTAAACGAAGAGGAAAAGATCTGATATTGGGGATTGTTATGCTGGTATCGACTTTATGAACGGCTCAATATTTTATGAACGTGTAACCCGCCCACGGAATCCACATTCGATGCAATGGTGGTAGAAAGCACAATATTCTTTTGTTCATGGTCGCCATTGATAAGGAATATGGGCATGAGGAAGAGAGGAGGTAGTTGTCGCGGGTCATAGCCTCGGGGAAGAGTCATATCCTGAGGCCAAACGGGTTCCTTCCCCTATTCCGATTAGCTTTAGCCAGACTGCCAGTCTACCAGTCTGCCAGTGCATTCAGTCTCGCTTAAGGTACTATGGGAATATGAAAATCGACCCCCCTGAATCGAAATTCCGCTTTATAATTGTTGTAAGGGACCTCATGAAAGGGCCTTGGAGCCGATTGCTGACACTCTGCGGTCACGCCCGGGGCCATGATTTGAGGTCAAAGGTCACAATTTACGTGTACATGCATCTCTTTGAAGATGTGTATCTCCCCAACCATTGGCCGCAAAAACGTCAAATTCGTGCCATTCTCCTTGGAAGATATTGCACTAAATGGTAAAAATAAATACATGCATGAACCGTCGTTACCGAGACGCCATGGCGCCATAGCTGAGAAAATTTCCGCTTTCGGATTTTGTTTTTTTTTCGCTCTCATTCCTCGTAGAAATTTTCTATCGATAAAAGCATGCTACCCTTTTTGGAGGCTATCGGGATCCATCTTTTGGCGGAGTTGCGGATAGTTTCCTCCAACCGTTCGCTCTCCAAGTGCGCTGATCCACGCGAAAATGCCACTTTTTTGGAAATCACTGGAGGTTGACGGACATTGCTCGAAAACGAAGCGGAAATTCAAAAATTCCTTTGATAGATCTCTTAAGAAGTCTCTCAAGAAGCTTCGTGTGGATTTTTATGGGAATCCGTTCGCTATCCTCGGAGCCTATAGTTTTTTGCTGTGGCCCATTTTAAAATTGAGGCCATTTCTGTCCTACCGGGTCGATTTCCTTGGTTCATCGGTCGCAAATAACGGATTTTTTTTGTTCCTATCGCATAGAGACATGTTTCAGGAATCAAATGACACCAAGATTGCTTACTTTCTCCCAGGTGAGAGAGAACGCGGGGCTTTAATTCCCGATTTGCATGAAATCTTGTATCCTCGCGCGCAGCTCTTCTTTCCTGGACCTCCCTCCCGACTCGCATCCACTTGTGCGTGCGGGTGATTGTGTGTGTCTGTGTACAAGTGAGTAGCAAGAGAAGCAGGAGACCGACGCACCTTCAACTGGCGCCTATTTCTACAGGATGGCCCAAAAAAGGGCCCTCTTTTCAATTCATGGATATTTCTTACTAGCGAGTTTGTTTGCCCTTCGGGCAAACAAACTCGCTATGGTCGCGCCTTCGGCGCTCCATTCATTCGAATAGTGATCAATTCATTTATACTTTGCGAAATTGCAAACACGT
>CAJPEV010006131.1:0-11443 GCA_905338385.1 Darwinula stevensoni
ACTTCCCCCGATGTTCCTTCCAGTGTTCACCCTGATGCCGCTTGGAGCAGTAGAAGACCTCGCGACACGCGGCGCACCGCATGGCCGACGCCTCCCCGCACACCGCGCAATCCCCGATCGTCACCCCTTCCAACTCCAGCATCTCGACCGCACCGACCGAACGCGAGCAGCACAATGAGCGGCTCGACGAGGCACAGCGAGTGCGGAGGGATGTATTTTTATCCCCTGCCTCCATCCTCCCTCCTATCCTGCCTCCCCGTCTCCTTCCTCCATCCAGTCCGGCTCACGGAGCCTATTTTTAGATCCTCGTTCGTGACACGCCTGCATCATCGTCGTCTGCCAGTGCGGAATCCCAGACGCGAGGAGGTTCGGCATGTCAGAAATTCTTTAATGACGCCTTGTCGACGTGCGACACGTGCAAGGAAGCACGAAACAGGATAAACGAAAGCGAAAACATCCCTGCAATAAATTGGAAACCCTAGCAAAATTGATGAATGAAATTCATCCGTAAACGCCTCTCCGTTCGACTGTCTCCCCAGGGACTCCTCAAAGCAAAACGTAATCAAGCAGAAGCCGCACAATCGGAAACCCCGCTATCCACCCCCGTGGCAGACGACCGCGAGCAGACGAGACGAGAACTCCCACCAATCAGACGACTCCCCCGAGCCTCCGAGTCGTCTGCTCGCGATGACGTCATGACAGCGACCAATAAGCCCCGTCGAATCCTCGCGATTCCAGCCGTCTCCTGCCCGAACCCCCCCAAATCCTCGACCGACTTAAAAGTCAGTCTCGAGTCTATCGCGTCCCTCGTGAATCCCCATCGAGCACCCGCCGCCTCCCCGTTATAAAGTGGGAAGAACCGAGCTGCGAAAGAATGCTTGATTGAAAAGCGGGGAGCCGGGTGAAGCACCTGGGAGCCTCCGCCCTCAGTTCCAAGTGGCACCGCTCCAACATCGTCCTCCCTTCTCTCCCCCTCTCGTCGCGTGCAAATGTGCGAAGGCCCACGAAAGCCAAACGAACCTGCACAGTACGGTGCCGAAATGGACTGGTGGGGCTGGCCTCTGTCGCGATTTGGACTCGCAGAGGCAGTCGGCCGGCCTTTTCGATCGTGCTCGACTTTGCTTTCTCGAGGACGGTTTTTGGTTTTGGTGTGCGATGCGCGTTGGATAGAGGGATGTGTTCTGTCGTGCTTTTGCATTTATTATGTAATATATGAGCGTTGCGGTGTTTATTCATGCGGGGTGACTCATGGGTCGCTTGAAATAGCGCCAGCGGGGACGCTATCGGAAGACCCCGTTGCAAAGGTGAAGGTGAGACCGTCGGGGAACCATGGACCGTCTCTCGCATGCTGTGGGGTCGAGCGGCTCCTGAGTCAACCTGCATGAGCCTATTCGTTGTTTGTCGCTTCTGGAGCGAAACGTTTCGCGGTCAGGATGCCATTCATCTTTTTATCGGGAATCTTCGCCGTTTTGATTTTTTGCAGAAATTCTTCCTCAAATGCGTCTTTCGTCATCGACGCACCGACATTGCCGGGACCAGCGCCGAGGCAATTCCTTGGTATGAAAGACATGGGCAAATCCGGACGGAAGAAAACCTACAAGAACCAGGAGGAACACCAGCAGGCGGCGCCAGAGGGCGAGAAGGCGGACGCACGCGAAGGTGGAGGCGAAGGTGAAGGCGGGAGCGGAGGTGGAGGTGGAGGTGGAGGTGGAGATGGAGGCGGGGGTGGAGGCAGTGGAGAGACGAAATGCAGGATCTGCGGGATCCAGGCCAGGAGCATGTGTGCGGCCTGCAAGGACGTCTATTATTGCTCCAAGGAGCATCAGCTCCAGGACTGGAAGAACCATAAGGAGAAATGTCTGCCCTTCAAGGTCAGAAGTTCGTCTCGTCGTAGTTCTTAACCTTGTCGTAAGGATGGGCCTCGTGCGAGTGGGTTCCATTCGATCGAGGGGGGATATGATCCGTACTCCGTAATCCTATGATTCCTAAGAAACCCTGAATACGATGAACGCGAAAGCCACAGTAAAGCGTGAAGAACGTAGGTATTTTCGAAAAACTTCGAGTACCACAAAAACGATGAATCCCAATTAAAACGCCGTCTGCTTGCCCGAGTCGAGCAGAGACACGCGAGACGCCGACTCGACTCGTCTCGCCGATCGTTACTGCAGCCTGATAACCGGGATGGAAATTTTCCCCGCCGCAGACGTGCTACTCCGAGACCCTCGGCCGACACCTGGTGGCGACCCGGAACATCAAGGAGGGCGAGGCGATCATGAAGGAGCCGCCGCTCGTGGCGGGGCCCAAGCAGGTCTCGTCGCCCATCTGCCTCGGCTGCCACCTCGCGATGACGGGTGAGTACCGATGCACCGAATGCGGGTGGCCCGTCTGCGGGCCGAAGTGCCAGGCGTCTCCCTACCATCGTCCCGAGTGCGAGCTCTTGTCGCGGTCCAAGGGGAAGGTCGCGTTCGACGACCTCGTCTCTCCGAATGCGTATTACCAGTGCATCACACCGTTGAGGTGCCTCTGGCTCCGGGAACGGGACGTGGAGCGGTGGGGCGTCGTCGAGCGGATGGAGTCGCACGTGGAAGAGCGCAAGGGCACCAAACTGTTCCAGCTGCGACAGCACAACATCGTCGACTTCATTCGGATCACCATGGGGGTCGCGGAGTACGACGACGACCTGATCCACGAGGTCTGCGGCGTCCTGGACACCAACTGCTTCGAGATCCGCCACCCCAAGGTCGTCGTTCGCGCCCTGTACGCGACGGCGTGCATCATGGCCCACGAGTGTCGACCCAACACGCGACACTGCTTCGACGAGAACCTCAACATCATCGTCCGGGCCACCGTCCCGATCAAGAAGGGCGAGGGGATCACCACCACCTACATTCAAATCCTGATAAACACCTACGCGAGGCGGAACCACCTGTCGTTCGCCAAGTGCTTCTGGTGCGACTGCATCCGCTGTCGCGACCCGACCGAATTCGGCACCTACCTGAGCGGGTGGCGCTGCCTCCAGTGCGACGAGGGGAAGGTCTCGCACGTGAACCCCCTGGACGCGGAGAGCGAGTGGAGGTGCGACGCCTGCGACGCCTGCGTGGAGCCGGCCGTGATCCGCGCTCGCGACATGTCTCTCGCCTCGGAGATCAAGGCCATGGACAAGACGGTGGAGAAGCTGGAGGAGTTCCTCGTCTACCACTCCGACGTCCTCCTCCCCACCAGCTCCTACATGGTCCAGGTCAAGTTCGCCCTGGTCAAGATCTACGGGCACGTCCAGGGGTTCATGCTCGACGGTGAGTTCGTCGCGGTCCGAGGGTTTCCGCGTCCGTGAGTCGCGGCGGGGAATCGTGCTGATTTCGCGGGAACGGTGCCTTTTCAAACGATTGACGCGAATTCCACCTCAAAGTTCCGTATAAGACAAGGTTATCGACATACGGATAGTATGGATATGATTAACATACCAGTAAATTACAAGCAAGCACTGCCATCGGTCTGTCAAATGGCGGCAGACCGATGGCAAACAGTCGGCGTCGGTCTTCACGGAAGAGGTACGAACGGAAATGAAAATCACTCCCACAATATAACGTATCGCTGAACTTCAAATCCCTATTGCGAAGCACGCTCCCCTAATAACTTTCATCTTGGAAGTTTCAAACTTATTTCCTACCGCACGACACTAGCTCTGTCGCAGCCATGGCTGGGAGTTTCACCTTCCCAGTGATTCAATGTTATATGCTACTAGGGGATCTGCAATGCCGTCATGTTTCTTAGCGTTGAAATGAATCTGAATCAAACTTTCCCCTTTTTGGAAAGAAAATTCAGTTGCCCTCGCTCCTTTCCTTGACCCATGAGTAAAACATCTGGCAGTTGGTTAGGGCTCCAAAACAGATAAATTATGTTGCACGTATACGATCGAGAAATTTCAAGCGGGCAGCCCGAGGAACTTCTAATTCAGTCCGCCTGGAATCCATTTGGAGCGGGTTCTGGAAATTATTTAGAACGGAATCGTGCGATTCTGCAACATGCATGAGTTACACGTCGAAGGATTGCATGATTAGAAGTGTAACATTCTCTTTTTGCTATGCAATATCATTGAATGACCAGTTATACCATTCCCAATGCCATTGATGATGATTACTCAGTACATCAGGAAAGAAGACATATATTTTATTGTTTCTGCATTTCAGTAGATTGCCCCCTCAACTGCTAGGAATCTATCAGTTTCCTAGTGGCGTACTCTTCCTTCTCCACTTTCTGACTTGAACTGGAAGTAGTTGAAAATCATACCCAATTTTCTACTGTTTTGAGAGTAATAAAGGTAAAGCTTCCCAGAAAAAAATTCAATGTATAATATAATATAATATGGTATGACGTAAATTATAAAAACAATTTAAAATAAAATAAAGTAAAATAATATGCATGTTTGAATATATGCTGGCAGAGTTGAGCCCCGCCCAACTGGAACGGAAAGAGGAGCTTTGCCGAGAACTCCTCACTGTGGCAGCCAAGCTGGACCGGGGGCTGTCCAGGTTCCGGGCGCTCCTCCTCTACGACCTGCACGAGGTGATCGTGAGGAGGAGCAAGACGGACGAGGGGAGGGTGAGGGAGGCGCTGCGGATGCTGCAGGAGTGCCTGGAGATCATCTCGGTGGACCCGGGAGTCACGGAGGAGGGTCAGCTGACGGCGATCGCGAGGAAGAAGCTCGTGGGTCTTCAGGAATACGCGAGGCAGTTGGAGGCGAAGAAGAAGAACGGGAAGTGATAGGGTTTTCGTTTGCTGCGTGGTTGTGGGATCGTGAGGGCGTCGCCGCCAGACGTTTTATCCGTCGGAGGTCGTCTGCCATATGTCGTGTGATGGTAGAGGCGAGACGAAAAAGATTCCAAATTTTAGAAAAGTATTAGAAAAAGATATGGGCGAAGGAGAGGGGGAGAACGATCACCGAGAGGCTGAATTTGCAGAGGGTGGACTCTTCGGCGTTGTCGATCCTTCGGTGCGAACTCATTGGATCCATCAGTGTCGATCTAACACTTCGGTGACGCCACAGTCAGCCAGTAGCCTGTCGGCGACGCGGTGAAGCCCTGGGATAGTTTCATCGATCGGGATCCTCTCAATGACGCTGTCCTCTGGGGAGTTCTTGCATCGTGGGAGAGAGCAGTGACGGCAGCAGTGACGGCGGTAGTGACGGCAACAGTGACGGCAGCAATCTCGGGCTCCGAGCAGTGCCGTTGGATCCACTGGTGGTCCTGCAATGAGGAGTGCGAGTCTCCGAGGTTGTGGTCCACTGCATCGACCTCGTGAATGGCGTCTGGGCCTTTACCTCTACGATGTATTTTCCCTTCTATATAGTTTTTCGAAAAAAAAAGGCGTTTGGAACTTGTTCGCAAAAGAACGCGTTTTTCTTCCCATCTGTGATTTTTGGAAGCACCGACGTTTTCATCTTGGCTTCGTTGAACTTCGCGCTTGGACCTGGGGAATTTGAGCAACTTATGCGACGGAACCATTTCGGCAGAGGGAACGAGGGAAAGATCCTTTGTTTCTCGAAAAATTCGAAAATCTGGGAAACAAAAAAAATTTTTGAAATGTTAAGTTCTCGCTCGAAACGTGCGAAATTCCCGAGCCGAATCTCTTCAGATCCGGAAATCGGAATTTTGAGAACGTAAAGTAGATTCCAAGGAAATCCTCTGTTCGTGGGAACATTTTGAGGGATCCCACCGAGAGAAGACCCCATGGATTTCCCCCCACCTCTTTAATAATGAAAACATGATATACTTTGTACATTTCTTCTTTTCAAATGTATTCATTCGGCAGGAATTTTAATATAAAACATTTAAAATCGAGAAATTCTAATACCATCACGAACATAACTTCCGGCACAACATCCTCCAGACATCCTTTTCTCTCCTCCACCTCGCCGAAGGAGGCTCGTTGCTTCGACCGGGTTTATTCCCTTCTTTTTCAAGTGCTTATCGGGTTCAGAGACTTCGCCGGACTCCGGCAAAAAATCATGCGTGATTCTCACTGTACTTGTCCCGCATCCAGCATTCCAGCTCCAGTCCGCAGGCGAAAGGGACCGAGGATGCACGATTCGTGGCATCGATTTATCGCCGATAAGGGCGTGAATCTTACGACATTTCTTGCACGTAACTTCTGGAACCTGGCTCATAGGTCGAGGAGTTCTCTCGGAGAAAACGCGATCGTGGAGACTGAAGGCCCAACCGGGGATTCTTCGATCTCTATTCGATTCCGATTCTTGGCTGGGACACAGAATTCCTTTATTTTGTACTCGGGAGCTTAACAAGAGGCGGGACATTTTCTTGCAGATTTCAGTGGAATCACACGGATTTTTTTTTTATTAGGACCGTTTCACCCAGATTTCCCACCACAACAATCACGCAGTAACTGAGGGAAAATTCCACACTCATCCCATAACGTTACTTTTACTTCACATTTCTGGCCCGTGCAGCTCCTGAATGCGATTTGAGTGAGGACCCGAGAAAGCGTAGAACCTCGGTACCTAGGAACCGTACCAGCACCGAAGCGTTTTCAAATCAATTGCACCAACTCCCCTTCACTGTACGAATAGGCCGACACGGGGCAGGACCCGAAATGAAGACGAATGTGAGGTCGACACCCGCGACAGAACGGTTCCACCGCCTGTGACCTTTCTGTGACGGACGAGCGACGGATGAGAGGCTGCGTCGTTCCTTCCGTCCTTGGAAGGTGGTCGCAGCTCCTCGATAAGTTCAGGGATGCCGGCTCCAGAGATGCCAGCTCCAGGGATTCAGGCTCCAGGGATGCCGGGAGGAGGAGGACCTCATCCGGAGAGCGAGAGTCGGTTGGCCTCTGGCGGTTCGTGTTGGGTCGAAGGAGATTGTCGCACCTTGGTCTCTGATGGCCAGAGTGATGCCGGGCAAGGTCGTCTGGCGGCGGGTCGTGGAGTTCGACTCTGGCCAGGAAACCAGTCGACTTGTCGGCTTCCGGTTGATCACCGTAAGGCTCGTTTTGACCCTCCAAAGACGCACGCCGTGCAACGTGGTCCGAGGGCAGCTCGTTGAGGTCATCCGAGGTCAGACGGACGTCGGGTCTTCTGGCTTCATCGCGTGGAGGTCGGTGAAAGACGGCCCGAGGTTCCTGAAGATCCAGGGAAAACTTGTCGGCCAAGTACTCAAAGGACTTCCTCTTCCATCGGTCGAGCTCGAAGACAGCGAAGGTGGGAGTGGTCACGCAGGAATATCGTGTCGAGGCCTTCGACGTATCACCTGCCTTCTGTTTGGGGGCCAGATGTCTCAGTTGATCCTCGAGGAAGTAGCAGGTGTCGTTGGGATGCGACGAAGACAGTGTCGCGTTCGCGTTGTTCCTCCAAAGTCTTTGCTCTGGGGGGGGGGGGTAGAGATCGAGATTTGAAAATATTGGGTGATATTGCATAGCGTAGGAATGTGAGCACTCAAGAGCAAGAACTGTCTTTAGGAGTTTTTCGTGGCGGTTATGCGATTCCTCTGAATCAATGAACTTATTATGAGCTGACCGCTGGCTCGCAAGTCTTAAGAGACGAGAGCAGACGCAACATGTGTCCTGTTGTGTTACCTCGGGGTCGGACGTCGGGCATCTCCGCGATTGGGTTCACGAATGCCGTCATCCGGTTGGACGAGGCGGACCTCCCTGGGGTTGGGCGTGACGTGCGACCTGGAATGGCGGTCGGACTTCTATCGGGGAGTGGCTTTTGACCTTGCTCGGCCGGCAGCACCAGGATCTTTCGCCGCGACCACAGCTGACCACTCCGCACGTATTCGTATTTCTGTAGAGGCGAAAATAAATTTGCATCATTTTGACTGTTTTTCGACTAATTTACGTTCCTTTGTCTTCAAATGTCCTCGGAAATATGGAAATATTTCACCTGTTCGGAGAAGAAGCAGGGGAAAGAGATGCGGAAGGCCTTGCGGAAGTTGTCGAAGGCGAGCCCGTAGACGACTGGATTGAGCGCGCTGCTGCAGAGACTCAGCGTCCGGGAAAGGAAGCGGGCGATCACGTACCACTCACCCACCTGCATCGAAACAACTTTTTTTTCTCCAAAAATAGGCTGCTCCAATGCATCAACCAAATTTTTCTCGGTTCGTTGCCACCCAAAATCAAGATAAATTTGTCTTCTTTTTTATCCCACTGCCCCTCTCTGAGTATTTGCTGTCACGCGTGTGGAGATGTGGAAAACCATTTCTGTGCTTTTTATTTTGAATGAACCCTAGTCCGACGTGCGTCGTGGTGGAAATGACAGGATCATAGACAAATATTCATGGGGAATTTCCAAATGCATTAAAAACTTATCTGGGAGTAAAGAAGTAAGCTAACGAAAATCTACAAATTTTTTTTGCAATTTTTGTTTGTCAGCGAATATTTACATACAAGTTCCGTTTTTGGCTTATCTACCTCTACATATCTTACGTTCATGGTCAGACTGATCTGAATCTGAAAGTACTGGAGATATGACAATAGAGTGCCGCAGGGCTTTGTATTCTACTCTGAGGGCATGACAAGTTGGCGAAACTCTTTTTTAGTTCCCCACGTTCCGGCAGCTTGGGCTTCGCCTCGCCAAATTCATTGTGAAGTGCTCCAGATTTTTTTTTGGCTCTAACGATATGGTTGTTAGAATCTCTCTTTTTCCTCTCATCGTGAAACCCTTTCTTTCCAAGATTCCCGAGTCTTTAATATTTCTCACTCCGCACATTTTGCGATCTCAGTCCAAAGCCTCGCCAAGGCGAGTCGAAAGCGGCGGGCATACCGAGTCCTTCTGGAAGGAGTCGAGGGCGAAGAACCGGAAGAGGATGAGGACCTGGAAGGGGAGCCAGGTCAGGGTGAAGACGAGCAGGACGACGAAGAGCATCCGGACGATCTGTCGCTTCTGCCTGGTCCGGACCGGGTTCTCTGCGAGACAAATCGGCGAAAGTCGAGTTTCATGAGACTTCTCGTCATCAATATGAAAAATGGCCACTCGAGGACCTTGCATGGTTCTTCTCACTCCGTTTAGTTACACGAAGCGGCCATTCTACCCGAGAACGAGAATATAGACATTATAGGCCTTGAAAATTATTCTTTTTTTTTCCCCTGATGAACAGGAATGGCGTGCCAATTCACGCTCGATGTTTTTAGATAATTTGAGAAACTTTGTCTTTGGGAAGGAGAAAAATAAATCTGACGTTCGAATGCCCTTTTCCCGCCCTGAAGACGCCCTCACCGTCTCCGGACACCCGCTTCTCGTACACCTTGAGCTTGAAGAAGATCCAGGAGTAGGAGACGATCATGCAGGCGGTGGGGATCCAGACGAGGAAGATGAGCATGTAGAGCCAGAAGGGTTTCCCGATTTCCTTCGACTCTTCGCACGTGATCTCCGTGAAGTCCTTCCACTGTCGATACTGAAGGACGGAGAGATATTATCGTCAGAAGGGGAAATCGTGGCAAGAGATTGCGAATTTGGGAGAGGTTCTGCTTCTTTAGCGTTGACGGGTTTTGGTTCCGTTCGGTTATCTTATCACTTATCATCGTAGTGGCTTCACGCTATTCAGAACGCCAGAAACATTTATTTACTTATTAACAGAGACAGACGACCGACCAGATAATCCCTGGAGACGACAAGAGGGGTGCTGGTCCCACCGGCGCAGACCCAGATGGCCGACGAGAGGATGATCGCCGTCCGCCGCTTGATGGGAGGGCGCAGCGGGTGGATGACGGCCAGGAGACGGTCGATGCTGATCACCGTCAGCGTGAAGGCCTCCACCAGGCGCAGGATCACTATTAAATACTCCGAATAAGCCTTAATCTCAATTAAAATGGCTGAATGAAACCTAACGGGTCGGTTTCGGAAGAAACGTCTGAAATAAGTGTGCATGCACTAGTGGGATTCGTTAGGAAAAAATGAACCTGGTGATTCGACATGAAACGAAACAGAAAGAGCTCTTACGGTATGTGAAGCCCTGAAGCTTGCACCCGATGTATCCGAGAGGGTAAGCTTGATAAAAGTCCTCTAAGAGGAAGAAGACAGGATAGATCACCAGAAGGAGAAGGTCTGCGATGCACATGTTCAGAATGAACATGTTCGTCGGCGACCTGGCGACGAACAAAGCCACCATTAGCAATGAGGAGTCTGACAGCGGTCGTCGATCGACGAGGTCGGACGAGGCTGGACGGCCAATGAGAAAAATCTCCCTTGTTGCTAGAGGAACTGTCTCGAGAAGCCGAAAGGTACTTGGCCGGTCGAAAGCTTCGTTCGGCCCGTACTGGATATCAGTCACGGGGAAATGGAAACATCGTCTTCGGTTCAACGCTCATTATATCTTCCTTCTCCGAATTGTTTTCCTTTCATTTTCTGCCTAAATTATCAAAATAAACGGTATCTATTTCTGTACGGAGCCTATGCTTCGATCCAAGTCTAGTGAATTTGACGTGGTATTAGTAATTTCATTAAAACTGGACTTAGTGGCCTGCCCTACTTTGACACACAGCAACCGAAGTGGACGAGAATTGACGCTAAGGAGTTTTTTCTTCTTCACTTTCTTTCTCCCGAGACTTTCTGGGAGAAAAAAAAATACAAATGTGTAATTGGGAGTCCTCCGATTTTCTTTACCTCTTCATTGGAGGGTTGGAGAGGATGATGTAGATGACGGCCCCGTTGCCCAGGATCCCCAAGGCCATGATGATCGAGATGACGGCGCTCTTCACGCCGACCTCCCAGTCCGGCTTCCTCAGCCACAGCTCCTGCGCGTCCGAGAAGTTCCACTTCCCGAAGTCTGCAACGAGATCGCGTCCTTGCGGGGGTCATCCTAGGGCACAGTCTCGACGAGGACTTTGGTGTAACTTTTTATTTTTATTTTTACTATATTATTAAAAAATACCAGAATAGCAACATACCTCCAATATAATAATAATAACATTTTCAGGACTGCAGAATAACTACAGAATTTGGGGCTTGGAATCCAGTAGCTGGGAGTTTCAGCTCTTTAAAAGGAAGGCGAATCATTTTAATTTCTTTATTATCATTCTTCCGTATGAAAAATTAAGAATTTTGGCCCTCACAGATATGCTTGAAATAGCTTTTTGTAAGATCGTCGACAGGAGGAAAAGAGCAGGTGCAAAAAGAGGGAATGAGCTGCCCCTCATAGCTTAAGCCTTCGAACAGCGTCTAGCCAACGCATGCGAAGAGCATAGAGAGGGCAAATGCATGTTGAGGGCATGTAGAGGATCACTGCGAGGAAGACTTGGAGCCTTCCTAGCGAATCCGTTCACTGAAGATCCAAATATTAATACAATTCTCGCTTTTGGCTATAGAAATCTTATTATTATTGTGACGGATAAGGATGGCATCGAGAGGCTCGACTGAATGTGCAGGGTTCGGTGGTGTAGTGGTAGCACACCTGACCGGCAATCAGGAGGCTTCGGGGTTCCGGGTTCGATTCCC
>CAJPEV010006133.1:0-11433 GCA_905338385.1 Darwinula stevensoni
TCCCAATCTTCCTTTGTAGCATCATGCAGGGATGGAAGGTCAATGAATTCGGACCTCCGTTTCATCCCGGCCTCAGAGTTATATCGATATTTTCGACAACACGTTTCTTCGTTGGTCATCAGAAAATAATTACAACTCCTATAATTTTTAAGCCAGATGGCTGAAATTTGGTACACAAGCTCCAATTATGTCACCCTATAGGTCTACCACTTTTAATAAAAATGGACAACCTACAAAGAGATTGACGACTCTTCAAAAATGATAGCTTTGTATTTTTTGGCCCACCCTGTACACGAACCAGGCAATTGCGTCAATTCCTGTGGGACACGAAGAATGTGATCGACGTCTTCAGCAGATGCTCTAGACCTGGGGTCGGCAACCTATGGCTCATGAGTCATGACGAAAAATCATAGTTGTTTCTCATTTTTCTCATGTACCAAAGAATGCACAAGTCTGTTGCCAATTTCAGGAAAAATTATGTTGTTTTGAAAATGTTTGGCTCACGAGCACTTAGCTCAGTCTTCATATGACTCACATGGCCAAAAAGGTTCCCTACCCCTGCTCTAGACAAATGAGTGGAGATTCAATGAAGAGTAAAGCCTGCATGAAACCATTCTAACTCGTATCTTGTAGGTAATTAGTTTTTTTATTATTTCCGAGTTGAAATATTTACCAATTCCGGTTAAAGGTTCTCAGGGAATTTCGCCCCATACACTAAATAAAGACGAGATCCCGCATCCCTAAGAGTGTAGGGTGTTCATACTTTGTCACTGGACAGTCACCCTATGGATAAGCACGATCACCTTGGTGTCCAACACCCTTGGTGGTTGCACGGCCGCTCCTCAGCGGCAAATGCCTCACACTCTTTTCAAGATAACATGAATTTGTTTGATGGGCAGCACACGCCCCTCGGCATCGCCCTCTAGGTCATACATGCATTCCCTCTGGAGATCCATTCCAGGTCGTTCATATTGATAGCACACATAATGTTACGAGCTACTATGCTTCCAATATACCTGGTACAACATTCGCTGATTCAATTGCAATATCCAGGGATGTTTGGTTTGACGATTCGCTCGTGATTCCTGTAGAAGTAGACCCGTTGCCTTATGAGAGCGTATTGCTTTAAGGGTCAATCTTCTTGGTAGAGAAGGCACGAATAACGCACGATACTTTTACATTTCATTCATTGCGCCTCACCCTGCGCCAGAACCACACTTGTATCTATGTGGTCTCTTCCTCTTGAGGAACGTGATGCTCTCGGTTCGATTTCGTAAGGTCTGCAATTCCGTGGTAGCCCACTATCGAGATTAATCCACGACGGCGTCGGGGGTTTGTGTCGGGGGCTGAGTCCCTCTTCTTCCTTCTTAAGGACCAGAATTTCCCGACGACTCCCTGGGCTGGCTTTTATCGATAGATAATAATATCGGGGGATTCCAATGTGTTCCTCTTTGCTATGTGAAGTAAAAAAAATTGGATTCTGCATGCAAGACAACTCAGAGGCGCGGTTTAGTCGTTTTACCGGCGACTCAGTGGGTTGGCGACTGAGGGGCCATCTCACATCGTTAATGGTAACCTTTGGATGAGTAGCCAGCTGTTCCAACAAATGAATGTGGAAAGGCGGAGGGATAACAAGATTATCAAGGGAGGTCAAAAAGGATGTCACTGAAATGAGCTTCAAAGTCTTCCTGTTTCTTATCAGGGCACCTCTTTAACCCTTTGACTACCATTGAGCCGATTTAGCCGATGTAGCATGTCCTGCTAAGACTGCCATGAGCCTATTCAGCCGATCGGACGAGGATTGTTTTCTTTGCACGAAACTCATGTTTTTTTTGCTAACAGATGGCAGAATCATTCCGTTTGCCTGATGTCTGATTAAGACGTCAAGTAGACTGAATCTGTCTGATTAAGACATCAGACAGGGCTCGAGGCTCCAGGCCTGGTAGTAAGAGGGGTAATCATACATAATTCCCAAGAGAGAGATTTCCCGCCCTTTCCACTGCCCTTCTTCCACGCACAAAACAGCTGATTACGTATTCACTTCTTATAGTTTACCCAATGCCAAATTGCTGAAAAGGTGAAAAATGCACGGACCTAGGGGAACCTCGGTTAAGGGGACGCCAAACCTCAGAACATGGCGAAAAACGAGATAACAAAGCAAGGTTTCCTCTTGGATTACCGCCCTCCCTCGCAAGATTGTGCCAAAGGGTGGTGCGTGTTCTGCCTCGCGTCGCCTGAAACCTTAATCTGACACTGGGTTTGTTGTGGAGCCCGTGTACCCCCTGAGATGAGGATTAGCTCGAGGGGATCATTCCTCCGGCAGGAATGAGTATGACCAAGATGGGTGAGCAAATCGGGGTGAGGATGACTCCAGACTTTGAGGTGAAAGGAAAAATACATCCCCGACGCCGCACATGCACCCACTGGATGGTAAGGAGAGCCTGCACGCTCTTAAGAGTACCGTGAGTCTCTTAATGGAGGGGGTGAACACGTACAGGTGAGCATGCGCCTCCAAGTGTATGCACACCCGTTGCACAACCATAGCATATACTAGATCCAGGACGAAATGGTCCCTGCGGGAAAAATGATGAGAGCTCGTTAAGAGTCAACTATTGTTTAAATAATTACGTCATCTATTCATGACAACCTTCTAAAATGAGGTTATTTATTACCTTGATGGTTGAAAGCATTGGGGACTATGATCCAATGAGATACTCATGTCTGTCGTATCATCATACGACGTTTCGCCCTATTCCTCATTTAGGACAAAAATGTCCGGAACCATTTTGTCCGACAACCCACACCTTACACTCTCCATTATTACTCACCGTGCACGTCATTCGAACGAGACACACCCTTTGAACTCGTAACGTTCAGACGTGAGATCGTGAAATCGAGGATGGATGGGATCATCGGAGACCTTGAGCGGATCAGCCCAGAGTCTAGACGGGCTGGAAGCTCGATCGGCAATCGGATCTTGGGATGGGCGCGGGCCAAGGCGAGAATCCAAATCATTCCGTCCACTTCTGAAAATGTGGAAGCTTCTGGGACGGACAGACACGTGAGCAAATACAATTCCACTCTTTCTGTCCAGGTGATAAGGCGAGTGATACGATCCCCCACCCCCCAGATCTCGAAGAATTCGTGCATTCGTGCGCTTATACGTACCGACGAACGAGGAAGGAATCGATGGATCGCTCCCCAAGACGAAAACACTGACAGTCCACGGGGAATCCTCCCCGACTCAAAATTCATGAGGACTTCCGACGCCAAAAAGTGAGCGCGGCTCCAATTCGTGATGACGAATGGTGCTTGGCAGTCTTCGCAGAAACAAAATGTTGAACGAGTTCAAGAGAAGAGTGGAATTGAAAATGTCGACTTGAGGCACCTCATCGTGTAAATGGCACTAAAGATTTCCCTAATTTCCCAAGACCTCCTCTAGATTCTCACTTTTTTATATTCCCAAAAGTAATTTTAATTATTCAGAATTAAAATGTCTTCGAGAACCTTCAAACAAACTGAAAAATGTGACCGTTGTGCAAATATTTTGCCAGATGTGAAGTTTTTCGTGCTTGATGATTTTACCTCCCGGAGGCGAACACATCGCAATCCGATAATCCTAATCCGGGATGATCGAAATAATGGCACAGAAATAATGGTACTTCCATTTCTCATCGAGGAAATGCTGCCAAATATAATCCAGATCGACGAGAAGACTCCTCCAAGACGATTTCGACGGACCGACTCATCATTAATATTAGTTTCATTCTGGAATCAGGTTTCGAATCGTTCAAAATCCCGTCGAACGTAGCCACACTGGTTTTTCTATGCACGAAACTAAAAGTTTAGAAGAAAAATAAAAAATCTGCTGGAATATTTCGAAGAATCTTCAATGAACGTTGATCACAATCATTCCCCGAAAAATAGGATGTTCGCCTGCCTGGCAAGTCTTCTCCGTCCCTCCGCCCTCCCTACGGCCGAAAAAGCGGCTCTTACTCGAATTGGCCAATGCAAACACTCATCCAGGGTATTACGATGGGCGAAGCAAACTCACGCGGGAAAGGGGGGGGGGAGAGGGGGGGCGAGGGGGAGGAGAGGGGGGAATCATTCTTTACTATTCATTCGTCATGTCATCTGCTTTTCGTTAGTCAAACTGAGAAAACGTGCTTCTGGCGAGTGCACGAGTGGGAATTTTTAGGTCTGCTATAAGCTGAAACTGCATTGCTCCTTTAATACAATCCCATGACTGAGGAAATGAAAGTGATTTTTCGGAGGACATCTGAAACTTTCCCAGAGAAAGTCGGATGACGATCGTTAAAGTCTCCCCCCTCTCTGAACTTGCATGGACTAGAAATGCCAATCACTTTTAAGAAACTTCTCGGTGACGCCTTAATCGAATGCACATCCAACCAATCGGTAACAACGACTTTAATCGCATTAATGTACAATTATTACGGAAGATGAAGAAACAGATCGCACCGTTTTCCTTTCAAACTTTTTTTCAGCCCCATTGAAGTCAGGTTCACTGCGAAGCATGAAACAGAAGGCGGTAAAAACATGAAGCGGTATCAATGGGGAATCTGGCATTTGACGGTGAATTACGTGACAGGCTAGTCGATGCAATCAGATCGGATAATCCTCGTCAATTCTAAGCCCTGGCTTTAAAAGAGAAATGGAAAAGAATCTCTCATACTGAGGATCCAAATGGACATCCTTCCTAATTTCATCGATGGAATTTTATCATTCGCTGCGGTGAAATTTATGGGCTTAACATTCGAATTAAATCATTAAGGATTTAGAAAAAAAATTTGGAGAGAAAAAAAAAACATTTACAGACATTTTATTTATAAATTTTAGCAATTTGATTTTTAAAAAAACGCGAATTACAAGTGTCAATAACGTTATGAGTCATACGCAATATATAAAAAATTAAGTGCTTTTAATTTCTAATTAAAAACTTGAAAAGCAGGCTTAAACTTTGTAAAGCTTCTCTGTTTTCATCTCGGATGGCTTTTTCCCGAACTCCGATCGGGGGAGTTCACCAGGGATCATCTCTCTCTATGGCTTCGTGGTAAATCTCATAAAACACACGTAAATCCCCTGCTGTGGATTTTGGCTTCCTCGCTTCCGATATGCTTCTCCTCGAGTGTTCCAGAGCAATTGTAAAAGTGAAAAGCGTTAAAGAAATTCGTGGATCGAAGCAAATCATTTACAGAAGGAAATATTGAATTTAAAATTCGATGTGGTTTGGCAGCCGTAAGCGGGTGAAACCCCCGAATTCAGAGCCAGGTCAACGGGAAATCGCGGAGAAAGAGATTTAGGAAGCACGATAAGCTTTGGCAAGTGTTAGGCCCCATTAAGGGTCTCTGGGCCTGTTCTCAGTGATGGACTTGTTCTTAGCGATGGGATTTGTACTCAGCGATGGGATTTGTACTCAGCGATGGGATTTGTTCTCAGCGATGGGCCACGGAGCAAGAAAGTTCTAACGACTTGGTATGAGTAGCACGAGCAGCCTTGCAGTGGTATACGCTCGATCGAGGGTGGCCCGAAGCAGTCCTTTAAGAACCTCATGAAACTTTTTATCTAATTGTTTTGCCTATGCAAAGAAAGATTCTCCCCTGAATTTGTCGATTCTCGTACGAATCGGGACCCAGGAATTCCCACGGGAATCCCGTACCCTCGACGTAATTCCTCTCGAAATCTTAGGGGAACCCATGTGTTCCTCCGGGTTTCTCACGCGTTCCGATGGGATTCCCCCGGGATTCCCTCAAGATTCCCTTGGGATTCCCCTCGAGAATTTCTCGTCTGGGTTTGTTTGGCACCCCTTATATGTTCGCTCGCCGGGCACTCGCCCAGCTCGGCCAACGTAATGGCTCGAGATTCCCGAAGTCTCGTCATTCTGGGAATCCCAATTTGGCTTCTGACGAGATGAGGCCGAAAAAAATTCGTCTCTTTCGACCGCAATACGAACCGAAGGTCTTCTGGGAGCATTTTTCGGGGTCATTTTGTGGGTGCTCGAAAAGCTTTCGAGGCTCGAAAATCCGGAAAGAAGTGTTTCTGCCGAGTGTGCCGAAGAAACGTAATGAAAAGGGAATAAATGTGCCAGGCGATTCTCCTCTCGCAAAAAATCGGAAACTTATGACCTTGCACGGTATGATTTATTCTGAGGCGGGAAATTAAGGAGACCCGGGAGTCCCAAATTACAGAACTCGTCCTGGATCTAGTATATGCTATGGTTGTGCAACGGGTGTGCATACACTTGGAGGCGCATGCTCACCTGTACGTAGGGATCGGCGGATTCTTTCGCTCGCCGATCGAGAAACGTTCGCGACGAGCCGCGACGTCGAGAACCGCTTCGAGAGGAAAGGGGTCGAGACGTCCGAGTCTCTCATCGCCGTAGACCATCGAAACCATCGTTTTTGAAACGAGCCGAAGCCCACTCGTCCACCGATTGGGACCAGGTGATCTCGGAGATGGTGATATGAGACGGCGGTGCGTCTGAACCGGGTGAAAGGGCCCGTCCGGAATCTATCGGAATGAGAAGAAATTCGCGGAAACCGTAAAGCACCCCACCGAAGTGAACGGTTGCTTTTCGGTCGCATCGTTTGCCTCGAAGAGAACCTCGACGCCGCAATGCCGTGCGACGAGGACGAGCCGACGGCAGGAAACCGGTTCCTTCCAGATTCGACGCCGTGGAAACTGCAGGAAGGCGACGACCCGAGTCGAAGCCGGCAAGAAAGTGGAGAGCAGAAAATGGGGGGAGGAAAATTCCATCGTCCGACCGAGACCCGGTCGAAAACGTGTAGATGCAGTTGCAAGAGGAAAGACTGAGAAACTCGTCGGTCTCTGGTTTCGGCAATCGGACGGGGATGGAATTCGCTCCTGATGGATTCGGTCGTAAGAAATTCTACGAAAACTCGTTTTTCTCGAGTCATACAATGTCGGGGGTGATTTTACATTGCACTAGCGGTCAGGATCGCCATTTTCTCGCGGTTGCTTTATCGGTACGGTTTATCGATCGTGCACCGTCTTCGGGCCTCAGTCGAGAAAGCAACGCCTCGTCGAGTGTCCTCGGCAGAAGGAAGAAGAAATCGTCGGAATTTCCGATCGAGTCGAGGATCGTGTTCCGGGCGTCTTCTTCCATCTCCAACATTCTGCATCGCATGTCGCCGTTTCCATTTTTAGCTGCGACACGAAAGCAAGGCACATTCGAGAACAATGGAAAAGCTTCATTTTCGCTTTCGACGAGCTATTTTTTTTTAATCCTAACTACTTAGAGGATATAAACCCTCAAGAAACAATTGAAAATTCATTATTTCTGCTGGAAAGCGTGAAACAGGATTTTCTTTCGCGTCACCCAGTTTAGTTGAAAAATGTCCCCGAAATTCTCTATCCAAGAGAGACAAGTGATTGAGAGTCCTCATTTATGGTCATATATTTAACCTTTATTAGGCAGTGGCAAATATATTGCCACGTGTAATGTACAGATCATATCTTACCGCTCTCATATTTCACTGAACGAACAGTGGACATTTTAATGCCACCCAATATGTTCTGTATAAAATGGTAAAAATAAGATATGAAAATATTATAAAAGATATCGTAATTTTTTTTTTTGTTCCATATCACCAAAACCACATTTTTCCTTCTTACCGATTTTTCTGCCGTACTAAAAGGTTAACCGACTCTCAACGTCTACCCATTCAATTAGCCGAAGTTTGAGGAAAACTTCCGTTGAAGTAAAAAAAAAAAAAAAAAAAAAAAACTGGAAAGGGGATTATCAGGCAGACAGAAGTTGTCCTTTCCCTGATCTTATCTCAGTCGCACGTCGAAGGATAAATGAAGGATATCTCGTTTCAGGCGAGTCCTCCAGAGCCCAGACGAGACCCAGAGCGAGACAGAAAGTAACCGAATATTACAGCATTAAAAAAAAAGGACTAGGAAGAAAAAAAAAATGTCGAGGAAAAGGACAGGATGATACTCAAGGAACATTGGAGTCCCGTTTCCCACTAGATTAGAGGTGTGCGCGAGTGTCATTTTCGAGAGGGAAACCTTTCATCGATCGTTTTTATTGCTCATCTGCGAATTGACTGGAAAGACGACGATCCCGTATGGCCATTGTGGCGGCGGGTTAGACTTGTGCTTAATCACGCGTGAACCGTGTGGGGCGTCCCGCTTCCTCGCTTCATCGCAAACTAATCTAATTCGTATTCTGATGTGACATGGGCAATCAAAATGATGTTTAGCCGGTGATATGAAAATAATTTTCAGTAGCTCCAATCTTTCAACTTGCTCCTGCCTATAAAAAACAAAAAAACTGGAGCAAGCGAATTCTGTTCACGTTACGCTCAGGATGAGTGTCTTCTACGAAGCCTTGTGAGAGTCAAGATTCGCGGAAAAAGTCGCGAGTCACTCGCGAATGAAGCGTGAAGCGCGAGCGATGCACACCTCTACAGCCAATTCCTCCCGTGGGAAGTGAGTGATGACCAGAATGACTCATATCATCTGGAACACGTCACTCTATCGACCGCGATATATAAAAAGATTTTCCAAGGGGGAAAAAAAAAGAAGGAAATCGGGGAGAAAAGCGTCGAACGGAGGACTTGGCTCCCGAGATGGGAGTTGATCCTAATCCTGGATAAACCGGATTAAGCAGGATGCGAGGGCGGGGAGTCGGGGCACCGGCTCGCACTTACATATCGCTTTGGTTCCTCAGACTCCGTTTTCTCTCCGATCGATCACTGATTAAAGATCCTCCCAGATGCGATTGCGTTCTTCGCGGGGAAACTGGAATTTCGCGGATCTGAAGAGGATCGTCTCGCGATTCTTGCAGTGGGATCACCCGCGAAACCCGTTCGAGAGTCGGACCGAAGAAAGCCAAGGACTCGGGATTTCTCAAGCTTTCCCTTTCCACGCGGAATGTGCAAGAAAAAAAAAGCCGAGGGAACACCATTGCCGGAGGGGAGGGAAGGGGGAAAAAATTACCCTGACTTTTTTTATTTTTTATTACTATTCATGCTTTTTTTCTTTTTTGTTCCTTTGTGCAGTCGGAAAAATGTCCCTTTCCCACGACTCGGAGACAAAGCTTTTTTGCTTCTTTTCTTTCCGTCCGAGACCAACAAGGGAATTCGAGGGAATTCCAGGGAATGCGAGGAGAATCGAGGGGATTCAAGGGAATCCATCGAAGCGGCTAATCCAAACGGACTTTCAGGAACCGATGAGGAAAGACGGGTCGAACCACCTTTTCAAGGACATCCGAGTTCATATCGAATTCGGCTCGTGAAACCCAAGGAATCTCGACAGTAAAAACGGGCACTCGCGTGGGATCGCATTTTCCACAGGGATTCCAATTGAAGTTACACGGAAATGACATCTCGCATCTCTTGCCGATGAGAATCCCCTGGGAATCCAGTACGACGCCATTTCCTACGGTACTTAAATTTTGATTTCTGTAGAGTGCCATTTTCCCGGAGCTCTGTAAGTGCCACATCTCATGGAATTCCCGCAGGATTCCTAACCTTTTGGCAAATATGTGAGTACCTTACATTTCCGGGAATGTAAAAAAGGAAAAGCAACACTGCTGGAGCTCCTGGCTCGTCCATCATCGAAGGCTAATTCGCCGAATCCAGATTTCCGCACGACTCCTAGCGAATCAACCCATCAACGCGAATGAACTCGCTGTAGGGTACTAGTACTTACGGAGGTACCTGGTGTGCGTGAGCGCAATCGAGTCCAGCTTCATTAGGTAGTTGATTTATCGATGTGCAATGAGACGTTAACTACGACGGACACGCAACTTTTTCAATTTGTGTAGAGAGGAAAAAGGAGTTGCGTGTCTGACTACGGCATCACACCCGGCCCGACTGCGGCATCACACACGGCACGACCGCGGCATCGCACCCGGCACGACCGCGGCATCGCACCCGGCACGATCGCGGCATCGCACCCGGCATGACTGCTCCCCGAACGGGGACATCTCTCTACTGAAGAATGCATTGATGATTATATCGCCGGGGCGGTGACGTCACGGGTGGAACTACTGACGAACAATGCACAGAAAGACTGCAAGCAAAAGTTTTATTTGCCTTCATCGTTCCAGGCTTGCTTTCTCAAACGTTATTCGTGTCATTTTTGTGAATGCCTAGGCGCCTACACCTTTCTTCGACCCACCTCTTTCCTTTCCGCACGAGAAATCAGTTCGAGTCTCTCATCGGTATGGATGCGGGTAGGTGAGGATGCGACCTTTTTTGTTTCTGGGTCTTTTCATGCAAGTCTTTTTTTCGTATCTCTTCTCTTGCCCCCTCTTGCACGTAGATGGCACTAAGGCGCAATAAATGAAATTAAAAGTTACCGAGCGGGTGGGCCTATATAGCAGGAGCGGAGAGAAAAGAAAACAAAGGAGGAGGGAGAGGGAGAAGGAGGGGGAAGAGGGAAAGATAGAGGGGGAAGGGATAGGCCAGTGGGACAGATATTATGTAAGAGGAAGAGACACTTGGTGTTGTGAGCACGCCAGCCGCCCTTGTCTTCCACTCTTGGTCTTTTCCTCCGATGGGCGATAGACGACGGAAGTCACATGGACACAAGGAATCGTCTGCATCTTAGGGCTGGGCTGACGTCTTATAAAGCGAACGCTATGGCTCTGGCCCATCTGGTTCATCTTAGACGTTCTTTTCTCGTGTCGTAACTTCACTTTCTCGAGCTTTAGACTATACCCTTCCGCTTCTTTCACGTTTCACCGATGCACTGCGAATCAATTCATCGAAGACAGATTCATTTGAAACCGAATTAGACGAGGGGGGGATGAGCGAAAGGAGGGGTGAAGAAACAGAAAACCTCATCGGTAAAACAAATTCCAGAAAATGAGATGTTTAGATCAAGAAAACAAGCTTATTCGTGGATCTTTTTCATGGCTAGAGCCGTATTTCTCTGCCTTGTGCATACAGTTGAGGATTCTAAACAAATATTTTTATTGCTTATAGAAATTAAATATAATTAAAGAAAACAAAGTCCACGAGTAGTGAAATAAATTCAGTGAATTAAGAACTGGTAACGTAAGGCCTAACTTTTAGGCCTAACCGACGGACTGCCTTCACGTCAAGCCTAGGCCTACCTCTCGTTCAAAAGAAGCTCGATCTTTGGCTTACGGGACCAATTAGGCCTATAAGGATGAATCCCGGGGTCTGCGAGACATCTCGTCGAGGGCGTGTAACGTTAGACCGATTTGAGGCCTGTTTCGAGTTTCAGGAACGATCTCGACTAGGTCTGAGGAGAGAATGCCTCGGGAAGCATAAAATGCACGGTGGACACCATTATTTTAATTCAGGGATGTCCGGATAAGATATCTCCATATCCCACCGCATTGATCTGCGACTGCTAACCATTGTTTCATTCGCAGCTCATCTCGTGACCTCGGCACAAAATTTTTCCACACGT
>CAJPEV010006134.1:0-11422 GCA_905338385.1 Darwinula stevensoni
GGCAGTTGGAGTCAGAGTGAGGGAGGATGGCTGCGAAGTTTCCTTTTATACACACCGTTGTGACGTCATTGGGAAGCCCCGCCCACTGCGTGCATTATTCATGAGCTTCGGTCGAGCAGGGCCTGGATGTGATGCTAGTGATCGAAATAACGGCATAATTGTCTTGGACAAATAACCGTCTAAGACATTCAAATGTTAGCAAGAGTGCACTGTTCTTGAGATTCTTCCATTTCTGAAATGTTCGTTAATTGTTTAAATTGTGAATTATACGAACTTTGCAGGGCAACACAAATTTCAACGTGTTAATTCGATATATAGGCTTTTAATCGATTTACATGCATGTCATGGCTTCCCTGTTCCTATCCCAAAAGCAAAGAAAAAACGTAAGCGTCTTTATTTGAAGACCTTGCAATATAGTCTCCATTTCCTCACCACCCTCTTCTGTCGCTTCCACGCTGCTCTGCAAATCATATTGTCCTGCAAATGCTGAAGGATGAAATCAGTTCCTTCTCCTCAAAACACTAAACTTATATATTGGTCCAGAATCTGTAAATACACATATTGCGATCAATTCTCTTCAAGGAAACAGCGCCCGTGTTGAAACATACTTACTAGGTGTTGAGACTTTTCATGGAATGGTGATCATATGCCAATGTTCCATAGGAAGTATTAGAATATAAAATCAGTAAAAATCTTCAATTATTCACTTTTTTGTTAGAGAAAAACAACATATTTCCCAAAGCACCATGCTCAAGCAACGATATAACTTTATAACAAAGAATGTCAATTCCATGCGATTGCCATGAAAATGATTACAAATTCATAGCAAATTACTTTTCTCTTTTACATCACAAAAGTGAACGTGTATTTTACATTAGTGGTCGCGCCTTCGGCGCTCCATTACCTTGGTTAGTGATTAATTCACTCATTTTTTGCGCAATGCGAAACACGTATTTAAAGTACGTCCACTTTGAAATACGTGACATATGGGGTCGAAAGACGATTTTTTATCAAAATCATTACTTCTATTATTTCTAGTGCGCCTAACTTGAAATCTTTTCATGTGTCCCTTTGTGTAAGGGTGGAGAATACATTGTGAAATACTTCCCTCTTATAATCTACGCTAAGGGGACATATTTCAAAATTGGGATTTTTCCTGCACTCAGCCATCAAACAGGTACTTCTGAGTGAATTTAGAATGTTATGTCTCTGTTTCGTTGGATCATAAAAAAATTCAGGAAAACGGGACTGAAAAAAAGTGTCCTGATTAACGAAAATTGTATTTCTTTTGAAATTTAGACTCTGGGAACTCCATGCCACCCAGTTTCAGCTTCATACGTTTCCCCTTTTTACTCGCGGAAAAAATGTATTTGGAAAAGCGACCCACCTAAAAGCTGTGTTCTTGGGAGACGCACAACATAAGTTGAAATTTTTCTTCAATCAACATCACGTCCGTTATGCGTGCGCCAGCTACTTTTCTATTTCTGCCCGATTCCCTAGGATATGATGAATTCTTTGAAAACGTAACGTCTCTAAGAAATATACCCCCCAAAATACCTTGGAAATTTGATATTTGACATTTGAGCTCAGTGCGGCAGCAGTCACGTTCTTGCCAAGTTTCATCTTTCCATGTGTCTCCATTTGATTGAAGCAAAGAGAACTATTTGAAAATATGTTCCCCGAAAAGGTGTGCCCCTATGGCATTTNTATTTGAAAATATGTTCCCCGAAAAGGTGTGCCCCTATGGCATTTATCACCAAAGTATATTTTTTCCTGAACTCAACATGTGAATAGCAACTTTTGACAGTTAGCTACTCATGATCGTCTATATATAATAAAAAATAGAATTTTTTCTTTACTCAACTATCCATCAAATACTTCTTTTCAATTTTTAAACTTGGTGAAGATGAAATGGTGGATGTGCAGAAGGTATCATTCCTTGAGAGGAGATTATGTCTGGAGGAGGATACTCGTATTTTGGGAAGAGACGAAGTCAACGGAAGCTCGGAGTTAGAATAATTTTTCAAAGGAAGAGTTGAAGGAAGGGATCATGAGGCTGTTGCATTTTGGCCATGAGCACGTTAGGATTCCTCTAATGAAGGAGCCCCCCCTAAAAAAAAACATATTCCCCGACATAGAGTGATGTCAGTTCCTTACAAGTAAGTAAATTAGTGAACAGGAGCCCGCTTCACCATGCTCAAGGAACGCATTGTCGAGGAAAGATGGAGAGAATATAATTTTAGGCTATTAGGAAATGGAAACGAGGTTCATGAACATCGCGGGCCGGTCACTTTCCATGACAAATCTGACATGGGGGAAAAGCCGGCTCTTACGATATCAGAGTGTTATCTGCAGTGTGATGCGGCTTTCTTTGTTATTTAAAGTCATGTTTCAAATCTCATTTGTGTGCATCGGATTTGGACGATGACATAATGTTTTGAAACGGTATGACCACGCCGATGTCTGGAGAAGATGAATGCAGAACGCGTAAAGTAAAGGGAGGTGTAAAAAAAAAGGGGGGGTGGGGAAGTTCGTTCCCCTCAATTAGATAATAGACCGGATGGAAGTAAATTGAGTTTTAAGAAATGCTTTCAGTCAGAGTGAGCCCAGAGGGGAAAGAGGGTCGGGGAGACGCCATGCCACATCTATGCAACGCCTTCGCCTTAACTCAATTTTCAGGACGGGTAGGACCCCCCTTAAGAGGGATCAACATCAGAATGACTCTCACGTGCAATTCGCTTTCTCCTACGATCATCGGCGCGAGGACATTGGCGCAGGGGCTCAGTGGCACATAACTAAAACGCGCTCAAGTAGATATATGCATCCACAACATAATGCAATTTCATTCGCAACGATATCCTATGTGTCAATATTCTAATATTGATAAGCTAACCCATTCGGCGAACAACGACTGGTCGAGGTTGAGCTAGGGTTGATTTTACCAACGTAGCAATATTGCCACAACGGTGTGTATCATGGGGAATCTATGGTTCCCTAATCTCTCTATATATATAAAGAAGAAAGTTTGTCTGTCTGGGATGGCATCGAAAGGAAAGACTAACTCCTGGATTCGGTGATATAGTGGTAGCACACCTGTCCGGCGATCAGGAGGCTCGGGTTCGATTCCCGGCCGTCCCCTGGCTTTTTGTCGTCCTCTCATGGCATCCAATTCTCCCCCCCCACCCTTCCAGCCAACTGCGTTCCAGTACCTCGGGGTAATCCCATTGCTGTATCATTACAGTAGGTAGTAAGAAATTTTTTTAAAATCAAGTTTTCATCAAAAATATTTTTGAAAACGATTTTACCAAAAATATTTTAACTCCAAAATGATTAAGAAATTATTCAAAGTTTTCAAAAATATGAAGTTAAAAAAAGGGGAAAACCGGTCTGAGCGCATTTTGCGACACCCAAGATCGGTAACCTATCGGAAGCCATAAGGTTAACGTTCCCTAATTTGTCATGCATGAAATATTTAAATATTGAAATTACGGGGATACGTCGGGTACTTCAGCTAGTGTTGAAATGAAACACAGTTCAACGTTGATACGATCATGTGTCCCGTTGTGCCAGTATTACATTTTCATTGTTTTGGCATTACCTCCTCATTTTCCTGAACCTGAAAGCGCGCTAATATTGATTAGAGCTTTGAATCACTCTGATGAGTGTTATTATTCCGTGAAAGGGTCCTTCTGAGATTGTACCTTCCTTAAGTAGATCATAACTCGAGTTTAGTATTTGAACAGCGCAATGTATTCTGCCCTGCAACGGAATTACGTGCCTTGCATCAGCATCGGCCCTTGTTTCATCGCCCATGCTGTCGTAAAGTCAGACATCCTCGTAGGCTGGTGAACATGCTGGCATTCTCGAAAGAGATACGAAAGAGGTATCAAAGCCCGAGTCACTTAGTGCGATGTAAATTGAGGTAGGCAAAATTTGCCATGTCTTCTCGTGTCGTGTGGAGGGCCTTAAATAGTGGGCTATTAACGCTAACGTTTGTCCGAAAGCAAGGGAAAGATAATTTATCTCGAGCGGCTAATCGGGTTGCACATCTGGAAGAATGGAACTTTCCCTGGTGTGTTTCCAGGGCGATAGGCAACCTGGTAGGCCTCAGAGCGTTCGCCGTCATCCACCTACAGGCTTCAAAATATTCTTAAAATAATCTTGCGTTTTAATGCGAATACCTTGTATATGTAGAATCCTGCATGAAGACCAGCATCTCTGCGGAGAGAGTTCTGCAAGAGCTCATAGAAAATAGAGAAAATAAAATCTCTCCCCATAGCTAATACTTGGTAATGATGCAATCCCAGCCGCCAGTATCTACTGTCATGGACTTCCTTTTCCAGGTTATATTACTTGAAGACCACTATCACCACTATCATGGATAAAAGGGACATACAAAACCTATTGATAACCTTCATGGATGGAAAGAGATTGGTCGATGTGGAACTTTTGCAGAAACTCCTAGAACAGAAAAACCTCATTACGAGAGATGAAGCTAACCTGATCAAATGGGAGACGATGAACTACATTTTCAAGATAATATTGTCAGGAGATACGGGAGACTCGCATATGAACACTTCCATCGTTTTAGATTTGCTGAGAGAGATGAAGAGAGATGACATCATTGAAATCATCAATAAGGTACAGTATTTCATTGAGCTTCGTAAGCCGACATCGGATTTACACAGTACGATGTTAAAGTTAAAGCGAGAATTGTGATGCCAAAAGTTTCTGGTTGTGCCTGCCAGTCGAAGACGAATGATGGGGAACAGACCAATATGTAGCCCACATTTGGTGTATATTTGGGCATTGGCTATGTATAGCCCTCTCACTTGGCATCCTTGGTTGTATCATACTTTACACCATAGGCTGTGAAGTGCAAACCATAAAGCAGTCATCAGGATTAGTTTTGAGTTTAAAAACATGCTTCCCATTTGACTTTTCTCTTTCTTTGTGGGCTTACTCTCCCTCTCCAGGAATAAGAGAAATAAATACATCATGATAGTCGTATTCATTATGCGCGCGTGTATGTGCATTGGATGCATACTTTTTTAACGCAATCATTTACAGAAAGCAAGGTCATGAGCACATGAAAGTTTGGATGACCATGAACCTCAGCTGGCGAATGGAACCTGACGGGAAACGCCTGAATGGCCGTCAGAAGAAATTTTCATGTTTGGCGAAATCTTCTTTTGTGTCTTTCTAAAGGATTTCTTGATGCTCTATCTCCTGAGCCTACATTGATGACCTTGTGTCATCTTCATGACCTCTTTTGGTTGAACATTTCGTTCCTTCTGAATGCCATCGAGAAGTATATGATACAAAAGCTTTACACATTTCTATGCCAGACTATTCCAGAAGTTTATTTGGTTCTTCCTCAAATTTAACATGCATAAAAAATTCATAGCGTGTTGGATTTCGACTTCTCCTTTCGTGAGTTGGGTCATTCAATTCAGCCAAGTAAGCCAAGAAGCCCATCCGAAAGCTCTTTAAAAAATGAAAAGGAAACCAATAAACAAGGAATTAATTCGTGCTCCTCAAAAGCCAGCACCAGATACGGACGAGAAATAGCATCTATATGCAAGTGCGTTACGGTCTGCGATGCATTTCTCGGAAGGTATGCTGCACTTTTAGAAAAAGGGAACGATTCCTCTCAAAAAAGAGAGAAAAATAGCTAACTCCAGTTTCACCCCCCCTTTCACTCTGGGAAGGTAACGAATTTACTCCATTACCAAGGAGTAAAATTGCTCTCCTCCTCCGTGAGTAAAAACGCTCACATCAGAAAGTGATTGGGATGTCATGCAAATACGAAAATTCTCATATACAGTAAGCTGTGTGACGCTTTCGCTCTCGTACAGGCGTTGACATACAGTACCTCTGACTGTACTGATTACAGCACACGTCAGAGAGTGGACCACCTATTATAGGCTGTGTGGAGTGTCCGTGATATTAGTCCCTTAGCTGATCTAATTGGGGTATGATTGAATGAAGTTCACGGACACTCTCTGCGTAATCTTGATCTCGTCTGCTGATAAAAGGGGGGGTGGGGAAGTTCGTTCCCCTCAATTAGATAATAGACCGGATGGAAGTAAATTGAGTTTTAAGAAATGCTTTCAGTCAGAGTGAGCCCAGAGGGGAAAGAGGGTCGGGGAGACGCCATAAGAGGGAAGGGAACTTTTGTGCATTGTGCGAAAAGCGAGACCCTTACCTCCATCTAGTGGCCTGGCGAAGAACTTGAACGTATTCACTTCAATACGAGCGATAAGGGAGCATTTAATGAGTAATAAGAGAGTAAATTCGAGAAACTCATGGTGTGCTCACTTTTTACTCACCAAACGCTCGGAATTTTCTAAGAGTGTGGCTCAATACCGCGGTATATCGGGATATTGGCGAGGAGCCGGGGGGGATCCTTTAGTTACGAACATCCCGTGAAAATGTGTATTTCCGCACGTGTCATATTTGTATCGAATGCCCAGGTCCCTCAAGCAGAGGGCATAGTCAAGGCGCAAGTGTACCAACAAATAACGGATCCTGATCTTTGAGTTCGGATTAAATACACGCCGGTGACTTCCAAAAAGGTTTCCATTTCCCCCGGGCTCTCTGCGTCGCCTTGGATGGAGATGGGTGGCATTGTTGACGAAGTATTTCATATATATAAATGATTGCTGGTATAGCGCATGGCGGTAGTGTGATTACAGGCGGTGGCCAACTGTTACCAAGGGTTTCATACTGTGACGATAATACCGGGAGAGGTGACCATGTAAGACCGTGAGAAGATAATGCAAGTATGATGCTGACAGGCTGGGATTCAGCTTGAAAAACAACTAGGCATCGCATCTAGATAAAAGCAAAATAACGAATTGAAGTTTGAAATAAATTACATCATAACGCTTAAGCCAGGATGCCAATAGAAGTTCCTACGATATTGACATGAGTCAATTTTGATTGCTCATCCTAATCTCTCTTTCCCTCTCTCTCTCCCCCCTCCCATAGTTGGCCTATGAACGCTCAGGTTTTCAGTTTTGGGTAATAAAAAAAAAACTTGACACAGCAAGATTCGATTTTGGTCGCATCTTTCTTAACTTAAAAATATTATTGAAGCAGTTTAGAATAAATTTGAAGCAAAAATATACCTGAAAATGTAACACTGAGACAAGATATGGGGATATTACAGGTAATGAGTTTGTTTGTTCTTCGAGCAAACAAACTCGCTATGGACACGCTTTTGGCGCCCCATGATCAAATACATTTAAAGCCTCCGTTTTCGAAGTTCACACCTAATAATGAGGTCAAACTCCTGGGTTAAGGGGTATGGCAATTCTCGAGCCATCGGCGCTAGCACCTTAATAGCACACGATATCTCGCCCAGTCGAAGACTGACAGCTAAGCGGGGTGGACCTGAGACATTCCGGTAAAATCGCCATCAACCCGAAACTAATGTCATTGTGCATATCTCTCTTCGCTGGCTCCGGACCATTTCGAGTTGAGGATTTTCTCCAAATCCTGTCAAAGATACAGAGGAAAAAGGGAGAAGGTCTCGCAGATTTCGGTCCAGATTCCGGTGTTGTGTCATCACCTAGGTCGTAGTTAATGCTAGGGAGATGAAGTGATGATGTTGAAGTCGAAGTCAGCGTTCCTTCTTCTTTCTCTGCGAACTTTTTCGCTTCTTGTAATTCATATTCTGACTCGTCCTCTGTCTTATCACGCGTCCAAGGCGACTGATGAGAAGTGGCCCAAAAAAAGCAATTAGAGAAGTTGGTGATGATGATGTCCTGTCGCTGAGAGTAACATCATCAGGAAGGCAGCAGCAGCAGCAGCACGACAAGAATAGTGTGAAGAAGAAGCTAATAATACATCAACCTCGTCGTCGTCGTCCCGATCCTCGTCTTCTTCCTCGTCGACGGTCCTCAGCCACCTAAACTGACCTGTTCATGACAGGTCGCACGATGCCCCTCTTGTGGATTGCATGAAATTTAGCAGATGCGACTCCAATCATGACAATATTTCGGTGGAAATGAAGCTGAGCCGCAAGAGAGAAGGACGGCAGCAATGAAAAACTATAGCCTCAGAAGTAGAGAGAGGAATGGAGCAACAACAGCAGGAGATCCAGTGAAACATTAAATACATAAAAATGTCCCAAGAGAGAAACGGCACAGCCCAAAAACTATGCCCTCCCGTCTTCCGTACTGTAAAGAAAATTCAGATGCGAATAGAATTCAGTTTTCAATTAACTATGCACTTTCTATCAAGTTCTTCTCATGCAAATTCAATCGGCGACTTTCGGTCATAGCATTCAGTGGAAAAAGTAAACGAATCTGGAGGAACATGCGCTTACCCCTAAGATAGACCGTTGCAAAAATAGAGTAGATGAAGAACCTGATAATGACACATAGCCTTCTGTAGGAGGCAAAGGCGCGGCTAAAAGAAATTCGCGAATGAATAATCGCATGAGAGATGTTAAGGTCAAGGTTAAGATGGTTTTAAAAAGGGAGAGGAGCCTTCCAAGTACTTTTGCGAAACGAAAAAAACGAGAGGAAACTCATATTGAAATTGCAGACAGAAAACGTGATTATCATAAGTCAAGCATATATTCTAACGGAACAGAGAACGTTCCATTCACAATTCTTTGAGAGTCCCCGATTGCAATTGAATCCGAATCATGAGATAGACTTGTAGAATGGCCAAGGTTGTCGGAGGAATAGAAAATGGCAGAAGGTGAACAAATATGCAGAGTAGATAGTTCAAGGTCTAAAAAATTTTAGAAGAGAAAAATCCCCAGGCTCAGACGGCTTAACGGTAGAATTTTGTAAAACCGACCGGAATGATATTGGACTAATTTCTAGTTAGAACCTTAAATAACGGTTACAAAGAAATTCAGTTTTCCGCTAATCAAAGATTGGGTATGATTATCTCCATCACGAAAGGAAATAAATCAAGAGAGTTCTTAACTAATTGGCGACCAATTTCACTACTAAATGCTTTATCAAAGTTGGCCTCAGCTTATCTGGCAAATCGACAATAAAAAGGTAATGAAAAACAACATTGTCCTGACATCGAGCTATCATCCAATGCCTGCCAAATTTGCTTTGACGGGGCTCTATTCGATCTAATATTTTTCAGGCGCAGGAAGTCGGTGCAGACCTTCTCCAATCGAAAATGGATGGGTCCATGATGATCCAGGACGCTTTGACCCTCGCCGGGCTGTGTGCAAATTCAAGTATGGAAAAGGACGGCATTCGTCATTTCATAACCAGTAATATGAAAGAGAGACATGGAGGCAGTTGGAACTGCGAAATCACAGAAACCAACGAACCCTTCACAAGAGAAAATTCACAGTTCCTCTCTTTCAGGATGAAAAATGCATGCCTCTGCGTCTGGAAAAACCCCCTCGAAGCATTTAATAAATGAGTGTATGCTTTCATGGTTTTCTTTTTTCTTCCTTTTTCGACTCTAGTGCCAAGAAGGCGGAGGCACTTGTATCGCTCGAGGCAGCAAGAGGCCTCTCAAGAAACATTTATATTCACTCCATTACCGTTAAATTACTAGTTGCCGTATATTTCTTATCATCAGCATTCGTAACCATGTTCACTTTCCCCTGATAAGCTTTTTGACGAAAATTCGCAGTGACTTATTTCCCCAAATATGATGTAATAGCCTCTCATCACTGCAACTCTACTAGTTCGTTCTGCTCCACAGAACAATCTGATTTAATGCATGAGGGATATACAAATATAACATTTCAAATTTACCAACTCACCTAATATATATAGACGATCGTGACTGACTGACGCTAATTCTAACCATGTTCCTGTTCATGTTGAGAGGCTGAAACTTGGTACAGAAATAGCTATTAGATTGCTGACTCCAGAAAAATTTGGCGTAATTGGAATCAGCCATCCATGATATGATATTTCCTTTTTTTAAGTCTTTCTTTGTGAGACCCTTCCAACAATGAGATGGAAGGAGGGAGTACGAAACGTGATGCAATGCATTCTGGTTATTTTGAGAGGCATTCTGAGCATTTTGCCTCCAGTGCATTACAATTTGCTGCTCTTATTTTTTTTTACAAAAATTACAGGATTTTGTTACAAAAGCCATTGAGAACCACTGTAAATTCAGATACCAGTTTGCAGGTAATTAGGTGCTTACCAAGTCCTGAAGTGCATATAATTGCACTTTGCAAAACTTGGCTGTAACCTGAAACATGTAGTACATTTTTGTCTTCAATGTAATTTACATTCTAGTCCTTGTATTAATTTTTTTTCAGAGTATCTTTTATTATGCAAAAAATTTAATTTTAAAAATAGTTGTTTAAGTTTCAAATTGGCAACATTTTAAGGAAACCATGTAAAAGTGTTACTAGTGATTAATAGTAATAGTAAAAGTGATTAATATTGTCCAAATTCCTCTGTAACCACCTGAGATGATGAAGGAGCAGTCCTCATTAATCCACATAGTCATGTTTATAGTGGGCGCAAAAGTTGGTACAATTTTGAAGACTTTCTGACATTAAAAAAGGCTCTGAAGTCTGATGATTTATTTTAACAAGCAAGCAAGCAACAGCCAATCCAGAGTTCCCATTCTATTTTGAGATCGTTGTATGCAAAAATATATCAGCATGCAAAGTTCATATTATGCAGTAACTGACTATAATTATTTTAGTCAACCTTCTTTAAATTCATGACAGGAAGATAAAACATTAATACATTTGTGTTCCAGGATTTTTTTTCATCTTCCTATGCAAAACAATATTCAAATTACAATGAATAAAATATAGCTCCTTGAAATGCTAATGACAATTCTATTAAAAACACTTTGCCACTAAGCAGACAAGAAGTTTTAAAGGCCATTTCCGCAAGATTAAGCAACACTTCTCCCTCTTTGTAATACTGTATGATCTCATTTTGCCATTACTTGGTAATGATTTCTTTGTATCATAGCTAATGCAGCTGTTCTGAAAGATTATGGTTGATAAAGGTGGATGTTTTTGCGGTCTAGTCCCAGTGAACAACATTGATGATCATCTGGTCTCAATGAGCAATATTGGTGAATATCTTGTTCCAGTGAACAACACTGGTGATTGTCCAGCACCAGTGAATAGGGCAGGGAGTGCAACAACACCCTCTTCATCATCGGGTGGGTTCACACACTCACTTAGAGATTGTTCTGAGAATGGTAACCCATAGCAGGTTCTGGATCATTTTTTTAGGATTTTCCTGGAACTATGACAGCATCAAACTCATGTTGAATCTTTACAAGAAAAGGAAATATCAATTCCAAGATGGAATAATCAGAAAGGTGAAACTTTGGGATGAAATTGCTGAGGCAATGAAAGAACATGGATATCCCAGCATCACTGGGATAGCATGTGACAAGAAGTTCAGAAACATGAAAGTGACATTCATGCACACCAAAGATCACA
>CAJPEV010006135.1:0-11417 GCA_905338385.1 Darwinula stevensoni
TTTCCAGTCCCCGCAATTATTGTTATAGATCCCAATACTTTTATTGGATGTCAGCCAGCAAATATTACATTTACCAATCTCAGCAAACCCATAGACGAAAACTACTTATTTAATTGGGATTTTGGTGATGGTAATACAGCTAATGAATTAAGCCCTTCAAATCTTTTTACAGAAATTGGAACGTATACCGTATCTCTAGAACTGACTTCACCTATAGGTTGTAAAGTATCTAAAGTGTGGAACAATCTAATAAAAGTTGTTCCTAGCCCAACAGCTGGATTTTCTTTCTCACCTGAAATGCCCAACATAACTAGAAATACAGTTCAATTTACAGATGAATCTATAGATGCGATCTCTTATTTATGGAACTTTGATAGTCTAGGTATATCCTTAATTGCCAATCCATCCTTTACTTTCCGAGATACGGGTACCTATCAAATTAGCCAAATAGTATTACACCCATCTGGATGTGCAGATACTGCATACGCAACCATAAGTATTCTACCATTTATTAATTTTTTTGTACCTAATGCCTTTACGCCAAATAATGATGGCCTGAATGATGAATTTATACCAAAAGGAAGTTTTGAAGGTATAAAAGGATACTCATTTACAGTTTGGAATAGATGGGGAGAAGAAGTATTTGGCACAGAAGATTACGAAGTTGGCTGGAATGGACAAAGAAATAATACTGGAGATGTAGCTCCTCCAGGTGTCTTTGCATTCCTGATCAAATATATTGACCCACTGGGTAAAGAGCAGATTGTAAAGGGACATTGTACATTACTAAGATAAATTAAAACAACTATGAAAAAGCTGTACCTTATTGTTTTTATATTTATTTGTTTTTTCAGCTGTCAGAATATCTCATTTGGTGCGCATATCATAGGTGGTGAAGTCACTTATAATTGTAAAGGTTTTAATGCAGATAGTTCTAGAGTGACTTTTGAAGTAATTTTCACTTTATTCAGAGATAGCAGGGGTACAGGAGCCATTTTTGAGCAACGATTTTCATTTGGAATTTACCGATATGATGGGACTTCTTACACCCACGTCAGAAATGTTGTAAATGTACCCATTACAAACGTCATAGATATTGACATCCAAAACGATAACCCATGTATTGTAGTACCCGTAAATGTTGGTGTACAAAAAGGAACGTACAAATTTGAAGTTACGCTTGATGTAATTGATGACACTTATTATATTGCTTATCAAAGATGTTGTAGAAATAACACAATTCTTAACATTGTAAATGCCGCAGATACTGGTGCAGCTATTGCCACAGAAATAAGCCCAGAATCGCAAAGGAGCTGTAATAATAGTCCTACTTTTGAAGAGTTCCCACCTGCTTTGATATGTGTCAATCGTCCTATAAAATACGACCATAGTGCTATCGACGTCGATGGTGACAGTCTGGTTTATGAATTTATTGCTCCATTATCTTCAGGTGGACCAGGTCCAGGAAATGATTGTGATGCAGTAATACCTAATCCTTCGGTATGTCTTCCCCCATTTAGTGATGTTATTTTTGATAGTCCCAATTTTACCTTTGACAAACCTATGGCAGGTGATCCTGTAGTATCCATAAATAGAGCTACTGGGCTCATTACCGGTGTCCCCAATATTCTAGGTCAGTACGTAGTAGGTGTCATTGTAAAGGAATATAGAAATGGTGTATTAATAGGAAGTTTGCGAAGAGATTTCCAATTTAATGTGACCGTTTGTGAAGTAACTATAGCCGCAGATATAAAAGCTTCTGCAAAAACACCCACGGAATACATTGTAAACAGTTGTGGGGCTTTTACAATTGATTTTATCAATCAAAGTACTGATGCTAGATATATTAAAGACTATTATTGGGAGTTTAATGTGAATGGCAACAAAGAGATCTTTACAACAAGAGATGTTTCCTACACATTTCCAGGTCTAGGGTCTTATACAGCAACCATGATTATCAATAAAAGTGAAAATATTAATGCGGAGTGTTCTGATACGGCAAATATTACAATCTATTTATACCCTTCGATTGAAGCAGATTTCACCTTTGAGTTTGATACATGTAAAGCGGGTCCTATCCTATTTACAGACAAATCAATGAGTGGCGCAGGACCAATACAAAAATGGGATTGGCAGTTTGGCGAAGGTAGTTCTACCTTACAAAATCCTGCATTTGAGTACGAATTTGCTGGTATCAAAAAAGTGACCTTAGTAGCTGAAGATATTAATAAATGCAGAGATACTAGCATCCAAGAAATAAAGTATTTGCCACTTCCTACGATTATCATCATAGATCCCAACACGTTTATCGGTTGTCAACCAGCCAATATATCTTTTGAAAATCTAAGTTCACCNGAGTGGCGCAGGACCAATACAAAAATGGGATTGGCAGTTTGGCGAAGGTAGTTCTACCTTACAAAATCCTGCATTTGAGTACGAATTTGCTGGTATCAAAAAAGTGACCTTAGTAGCTGAAGATATTAATAAATGCAGAGATACTAGCATCCAAGAAATAAAGTATTTGCCACTTCCTACGATTATCATCATAGATCCCAACACGTTTATCGGTTGTCAACCAGCCAATATATCTTTTGAAAATCTAAGTTCACCCGTGGATAGTACATTCAAATATGCATGGGATTTTGGCGATGGTAAAACGTCCACAGAAGCTGACCCTATCAATGTCTATGAAGATGTGGGTAGTTATAATGTCAACCTTGAACTAACAGCACCTACAGGCTGCAAGATTTCAAAAAGATGGAATAATCTGATTAAAATCGTAGAAAGTCCTACCGCTGGATTTTCTTTTACACCTGAAGAACCCAACCTTTATAGCAATAGGGTACAATTTACAGATGAATCTGAAAATGCATTTGCTTATCGATGGACCTTTGATGAATTGGGTTCTTCCCTATTGCAAAATCCTAGTTTTGAATTCCAGGATACAGGCACTTTTAACATCACTCAAGTAGTCCTTAAAACCAATGGATGTACCGATACCGCTACTGCTGAGATCAAAGTACTGCCATTAGTAAATTTCTTCATGCCTAATGCTTTTACACCAAATAATGATGGGCTGAATGATGAATTAATACCTGTAGGCATCTTCAAAGGTGTCAATGATTATCATTTTTCAGTTTGGAATAGATGGGGAGATCGCATCTTTGAAACAGAAGACTTTAACACAGGATGGAATGGTCAGCGTAATAACTCCGGTGAATTTGCACCACCAGGTATGTACACCTTTATTATAAATTATATCAACAACTTTGGCAAACCCGAAGTATTAAAAGGTCACATTACCTTGATCAGATAACCTGATACTTTATGACAAAATTTTTCATTAAGGTATTGTTGATTACCTTGACATTCTTTTTTAGCAAAACATCTTTTGGTGCTCATATCATAGGAGGAGATGCCACTTATAAATGTAAAGGAGTAAGTGCAGATGGAAAGATGGTAACTTTTGAAGTGATTTTTACCTTGTACAGAGACAGTCGTGGTGGTGGGGCGCAATTTGACAATCCGTTTTCATTTGGCATTTACCGTAAATCAGGAAACTCATATTCCAGAGTTAGGACAATTGATAATATTTATGTATCAAATACTAGCAATATAGATGTTCAGAATGAAAATCCATGTATAATTGCTCCTGTAAACATTGGGGTACAAAAAGGTGTATATAAATTTACAGTAACGCTTGACATCATTGATGATTCGTATTATATAGCCTATCAAAGATGTTGCAGAAATAACACTATTCTTAATTTGGTCAATGCTGCAGAAACTGGTGCAGCATTCACTACCGAAATAAGTCCTGATGCACAAAGAACTTGTAATAATAGCCCAGTTTTTGAAGGTCTACCACCTGTTTTGCTATGTGTAAATAGACCACTCAAATATGACAATAGTGCGATAGACATTGATGGTGACAGCCTTGTATATGAATTTATTACACCTTTAACAGCGGGAGGACCAGATGGCGCTAGCCCTTTTGATTGTCGTGGTGTCCGTCCAAGTCCTTATTCATGTCTTCCGCCATTTGAAGAAGTTATTTTTGACGAACCAAACTTCACTTTTGACAGACCTATGGCAGGTGATCCAGTTATTTCTATCAATAGACAGACAGGAGTCATATCTGGCGTACCTAACATTCTCGGTCAATTTGTAGTAGGTGTAAATGTTTTGGAATATCGAAACGGGAAACTTATTGGTAGTCTGAGAAGAGATTTCCAATTTAATGTAACCGTTTGCGAAGTAACTATCACTGCAGATCTGTCAGCTTCAGCCAAAACACCTACTGAATTTTTGGTCAATAGTTGCGGAGCGTTTACCATTGACTTTATCAATCAAAGTACAGATGCAAGATATATAAAAAACTACTTTTGGGAATTTGATGTGAACGGAAATAAGGAAACCTTTACTTCTCGAGATGTATCTTATACCTTCCCAGGACTAGGATCTTATGCTGCAACTATGATTATCAATAAAAGTGATGGCAATACTGCTGAGTGTACAGATACAGCAAGAATAGTCGTAAATGTCTTCCCTTCGATTGAAGCAGATTTCACCTTTGAATTTGATACATGTAAAGCGGGTCCTATCCTATTTTCAGACAAATCAATGAGTGGCGCAGGACCAATACAAAAATGGGATTGGCAGTTTGGCGAAGGTAGTTCTACCTTACAAAATCCTGCATTTGAGTACGAATTTGCTGGTATCAAAAAAGTGACCTTAGTAGCTGAAGATATTAATAAATGCAGAGATACTAGCATCCAAGAAATAAAGTATTTGCCACTTCCTACTATTATCATCATAGATCCCAACACGTTTATCGGTTGTCAACCAGCCAATATATCTTTTGAAAATCTAAGTTCACCTGTGGATAGTACTTTCAAATATGCATGGGATTTTGGCGATGGTAAAACGTCCACAGACGCTGACCCTATCAATGTCTATGAAGATGTGGGTAGTTATCATGTCAACCTTGAACTAACAGCGCCTACAGGCTGCAAGATTTCAAAAAGATGGAACAATCTGATTAAAATCGTAGAAAGTCCTACCGCTGGATTTTCATTTACACCAGAAGAACCCAACCTTTACAGCAATAGGGTACAATTTATAGATGAATCTGAAAATGCATTTGCTTATCGCTGGACTTTTGATGAATTGGGTTCTTCCCTATTGCAAAATCCTAGTTTTGAATTCCAAGATACAGGCACTTTTAACATCACCCAAGTAGTCCTTAAAACCAATGGATGTACCGATACTGCCACAGCTGAGATCAAAGTACTGCCATTCGTAAATTTCTATATGCCTAATGCTTTTACACCTAATAATGATGGGCTGAATGATGAATTAATACCAGTAGGCATCTTCAAAGGTGTCAATGATTATCATTTTTCAGTTTGGAATAGATGGGGAGATCGCATCTTTGAAACAGAAGACTTTAACACAGGATGGAATGGTCAGCGCAATAACTCAGGTGAATATGCACCACCTGGAATGTACACCTTTATTATAAATTATATCAACAACTTTGGCAAACCCGAAGTATTAAAAGGTCACATTACCTTGATCAGATGAGTTATTAGATAATAGCTCAAATTCATTCCCAATATGGAATAGTGCGTCACCCAAAGATACTACACTCGCATTATTATGGCAAATGATATAACCACTATACGTAGATAAAACATCGACACTTTTACTTCCGAAGGGATCTTTTATTTCGCCAAGTTTATCCCCTTTGTTTACTAAATCACCCGACCTCTTGCTCCAAATAAATAAGCCAGCTGACACAGCGCGCACCCAGTTATTTTTTTTAATCACAACTCTTTCTTGCGTTTCTGTAACCACACTCTGATCCACTAAACCAAGACCTTGCATCACATTTGTAATGCCTGCCATACCGAGATCTATAGATAATTTATCCAATCTTATGGACTCTCCACCTTCATAAACCACAGCAGGTACTCCCATATCATAAGCTGCCCTTCTGAATGAGTTAGGTATCAGTGCTTGTTCCATCAATAATTTCACACCAAATTGTTTTGCTGTTTCAGATGCTACAGGATCACCTTTAAAATATCTGACATGTGGGTAATTGTACCTAGCATCGCCACCGGTATGAAAGTCGAGGGCGATATCCACATGTGGCAATATCTTTTTAGTCAAGATTCTAGCTACCCTTGATGCCAATGATCCATTAATATGTCCTGGGAAAGAACGATTCACATCTTTACCATCTGCTACATCCCTACTGAAATTAATAAAACCATACACATTAAGTAATGGAATGACAATCACAGTACCACAAGTAATTTGGTTATAAAAACCTTGTTCAATACTTCTTCTTACGATTTCGATACCATTAATCTCATTGCCATGCACGCCTCCAAGGACTAATAGTGAAGGTCCTGCTTTACCAGTATGGAACACATGAGCATGAACGTTTATTCTATTGTCAGATGGTAATTTACCTGCATTAATACGTAAGAGTGTAGACTGGCCTGGCTTTATGATGGTGCCATCAATACAGAGTTCTTGGTTGGGATTTACCCTTGGTATAATTAAACTTTTCAGCATATTATTTGGATTATTTTCCTTTGATTAGACCGATACTATTTCCGGCAATCTTCTATGTATTTGATTATTTTTCCAGCTATATCAGCACCCGTAGTGCCTTCTATACCTTCGAGTCCTGGTGATGCATTTACTTCCAAAACTAAGGGCCCATTTACAGTTTTTAACATATCTACACCAGCTACTTTTAGACCTAGTATTTCAACAGATTTTAAGGCTGTTTCTTCTTCATCTGATGACAATTTTATTGCTTCTGCTGTACCACCACGATGGAGATTGGATCTGAAATCACCCGGACGCGCTTGACGCTTCATAGCACCTACGATCTCACCATTGACTACAAATGCTCGGATATCTGCACCTTTTGCTTCCTTTATAAATTTCTGCATGATGACCTTTTCCTTCGTTGTGTGAAAAGCTTCCAGGATAGATTCTGCATTTGCTTTGTTCTCTGCCAGAATTACGCCCATACCTTGTGTACCTGTGACGAGTTTTATGATGATGGGATATGGTTCCATCTGCTCTAAAAGATAAGGAATCGTAAAGGGCGAACTACAATAAACCGTTTTGGGCACACCTACCCCATTGCTACCCAATATCTGTAAACAACTGAGTTTGTCTCTTGCTTTTAAAAGTGGTTCAGCATGTAGGGTACTGAAAACACCTTGACTCTCAAACTGTCTTATCACTGCAGCACCGTAAATGGTAGCGGTGGATCCTATACGCGGAATGATGGCGTCTATGCGTTCTATAGCTTGATTGTTAAATAGCACCTTGGACTTACCTGATTCTATGATGAGATCACAAGCCATATGATCAATGACACGGACATAGTGGTTTCTTCTTCTGGCTGCATCGACCAGACTATGTGTACTGTAGAGTGATGCATTGCGCGATAGTATGACGATATTCATGGCCAACGATATTCAATAAAAATGTTAAAGGTAATTATTCCCACAATACATGAAGTAAAATTGGTGACAAAATCTTTTTAGGCACGGCGTACTGATATGATTATCAATAATTCTAATCGAAGCCTTACCTGATATAATTGCTTATTAACATTAAAATTCACAAAAAACTTTATTGTCACAAAGATAGTTGCTACTTTGGTCCATCAAAACAAAAAACCCGCAAGACATGAGTAGTGTAATAATGAATAATAAAAAGACAGTTAATGCTTGGGCTATCTTTGACTGGGCTAATTCAGCATATGCATTAGTGATATCGACGGCAATATTTCCAGGCTATTTTATAGAGTACACGCCTGAAGAGATATCACTCGGGCAATTAAAATTTTCAAATAGCTCGTTGTATTCGTTTGCTGTTTCAATATCTTACATTATCATAGCTTGTTTATCACCTCTCTTATCCGGTGTGGCTGATTTTAGTGGACGAAGGAAATTTTTCTTAAAATTGTTTACCTTGATTGGTTCTCTGGCTTGTATTTCTCTATATTTCTTTGATGATAAAGTAGATTTATGGTTAGGTACTTCAGCATTTATTCTAGCAACTATTGGTTTTTCAGGGAGTTTGGTTTTCTATGATTCATACTTGCCAATCATAGTCACTGAGGATAGATATAATAAAGTGAGTGCCAAAGGATATACATACGGCTATATTGGAAGTGTCATTTTGCTAGTTGTAATATTGATGATGATCCAAAAACCAGAATGGTTTGGAATAGTTGACGGTAAAAATGGAGCTAGAATAGGTTTTGTTTTGGTAGGGGTATGGTGGTTAGGATTTGCACAATACACATTCAAATATTTGCCAAAAGACAGCTTTATTAAATTTACTTCTTCTATGGTAAAAGATGGTTACAAAGAAATTAGAATAGCCTTCAAAAATGTCCAATCTAGTCCAAATATTAAGTCATTCTTACTTGCTTTTTTCTTTTATAGTGCGGGAGTACAAACGGTGATTTACTTGGCTACAATTTTTGCCAAAAAAGAATTAGGTTTCGAGACATCAGAACTCATAATGTTGGTGCTTCTGTTACAACTAGTTGCCATTGGGGGAGCATATTTATTTTCCATTATTGGTGATAAAAAGGGAAATAAGTTTTCTATTCTTACCATGATCGTCATTTGGTTTTTAATATGTGGCGCAGCTTACTTTACCTACGACAAGGTAACTTTTTATTTTATAGCTTCATTTGTAGGATTAGTGATGGGCGGAATACAATCATTATCTAGAGCAAGCTATTCAATGCTTCTACCCGAAAAAGACCATGATACGACTTCCTATTTTAGTTTTTACGATGTCGTGTACAAATCTGCCATTGTAGGTGGTACCTTTTTATTCGGTGTGGTAGATAATATTACCAACAACATGAGATACTCTGTTTTGGCATTAGCTTTTTGTTTTGTTGCAGGTTTTTATTTCATGTGGAAAACTACGATAACCAGTAAAATACCAAAAGAAGAAAAGGTATAAAGTGGACTTAATTGATTGATTATGCAATATACTTTAGTATCAAAGGAGTGCTGATCCCCTTGCTATCGCAAGTTTGTAACTTGTGCCTTAAGTAATCTCTAGTCCTTTCGCTCATCAGTCTTCGTTGCACTCAGAATAATGGTCGAAAGTCAAAGGAATCGACTGAGGAGCAGCCTGAAATGGCGACCCTTAAGAGATTCAAACTGTAAACAAAATATCTTTCGCTATTCAGTCTTCGCTGCTCTCAGCTTAATGGTCGAAAGGAATTAAGATATTGTCAACAGAATGCCCACTAAAAAGTGAAATGGCTCTAGACTTACTATGTAAATCTAAAGCCATTATCGGATCTAATGATTGCTTAATTAAACAATCATTGGGAAAACTGTTGCTACTTCCTATTTATGCAAATAGATCATTTTTTTAGTTGCCTTTTGGCCATTGCTTTCTAACTCGTAGAACATTACAGCTTGTGCATCAAACTCATCAGCTGACAAGACAACTTCATTTTTGCCTTTGACAAATGAGCCACTTATAGTTTTCAGAGTCTTACCTGTGATGTCGAAAATCGTCAAAGTTGCATCTCCATCTTCTGGCAAACTAAAATAAATAGTTGTCGACGAAGCAAAAGGATTTGGATTGTTTTGACCTAGTGCAAATTCACTAGTATTACGTTCTCTAATGATGAGTTCAACATTCATCGCTTCAAGATTATGCGTATATACTTCTGATCTCGTAATATCTGATGATAATGTAATACTATTCGCAATGCTACCATTTGCATTTGCTTCAAATTCGAGTGTAAAAAGAACGTCATTGTCACTAAACGTTGTCGCATCAAAAGTATTCCAACTGAATGCAATGTGACCATCTTTAACATTCATATTTTCAGCACCGACTTTCATTGCACCGGCTTCTATGGTATTATAACTCAACTTAGAAACATCAAAATTGAAGGTCCACTGTGCGCCGAACATCTCTTTAAAGTTGTCCGCAGTGATCGGTACTCTTACGGTTTCCCCTTTTTGATACGATTGGTCAATTGTAACTAAAGAAAGTTTTTCTGCCTTTCTATTCTCTATGTCATTACTTTTGGCATTGGTCGTGGCAGAACCATTGACATCACCTATTTTGACAGCTACAAAATTATTCTGCATATACGATTGATGTATAGTGTCAAGTCTGACATATTCATTTGCTGCATACACATTCGCAAAGTCATTTATATCTATCGCTTTATCTACAAATCTCCATGATGTATTCTTAGGGAATTTAGCATAAACACCTAAAATCAACTTTCTCAATTCCACAAGGTCTGCCGCTGTTATCTTTTGGTCATTATTGATATCTGCCGCTTTAAATTTATATGGTGAATCTAACTCATTGATGCCTAAGATATGTCTTTGTATCATGACGACATCTAGCGTAGAGATCCCATTCGTATGGTCTACATCTTTATCAGGTATGACTGTATACGAAGTACCTGGAGTCACTGCTTCAAATTCAAAATATCCATTAACATCTGTTTTGGTTGCAATAAATTCTTGACTAACCATATTTTTCAAAATGACGATGACATCCGATACCATTCTACTATTTTCAGTACCTATGTTTCCAGCTATCCTAGAGCCTACACAAGATGTACCATTCGCCTGAACAAATAATGTTACCGAACAGAAATCAGTATTACCACTCGCATCCCATACACTCATTTTCTCTTCATTAGATCCCAAATCATCACAAGTAAAGAGTTTGGCAGATGAACATGTCGCTGGCACCCATCTCTGGTAAACACCATTTGCATAAGCTTCTAACAAAGTTGCATTTGTGGTCGGCCAAGCAGCTACAATCATACCGTCTTTGTCAAACAAAACTTCATTGATCGTAACAGGTGGTTTAAATCCGTCAAATGTAAATTTCAAACCACAACCCGCAAGTGGACAATTGTCAAAAGAACCTTTGTCATAATCTTTTGCCCATAACTCTACCTGACCAAGTGTCGGCATGATTACGGTGGTGATTTCAGAGATACAATATGGTGTAGGTTTTTTCCTATCGATCACTCTGAAAACATAATTACAGGTAGATTGATTGCCACACATATCTTCTACTGTCCATATAATATTGTGTGTACCTACCGGAAAACTACCTGAAGCATTACTTGTAGTGCCAGTGATAAAAGGACCGATGCCGTCATTTGCTACATCAATAGTGTATGTCCATCTCAATTTGTCACTAGGTGTACAATCACTCGCTGAATTGGTCAATGTAACCTGTGCAGCACAATTATCTGCAAATGTTTCTGTATCTCCTTTCGAACAGTTTTGTAAAACAGGAGCATCATTCTCGGAAACGGCAATTGTCTGCGTAAATGTCCACATATTAACACCCAACAC
>CAJPEV010006136.1:0-11413 GCA_905338385.1 Darwinula stevensoni
ATGTCAGAAGAAACATCCTCTATTCCATCCATTTCTCCATTTTCACGAAACTGGTTAGTCGTGTGTGACTGCCTTATAGGAGTGGGAGACTGTTGTTCCGTAGGCCTGTCAGTCTTGGGACTTGGGTCTCGGGCGGGCAGTCACATTTCCTTGTCCAGGCCTTCACCGCTGCTTCTTTTGCGATTAATAAAGTTACGTTGCTACAGCAGTGATTATGATAATGTCTTTATTAATTTGATTTACTAATGTGGCATCCTTCATCGTCCAAATATGTACTCATGGGTAGAATGACCATTTATGAGAAAGAAGGTTGAAAATAACCTATGAAAAGGCGTAGAGCGTTCACTGTCAGTAGTCCATTCTTCATCATGAAGGTTCACGGAGGGATGGATCAAATGACTTAAGATGCGCGGACTCAAAAACGTCGATTTGGAGGAAATTTTTTATCCCCTCATTGCTTACCTTGATTAACTCTTTGAAGGCCGCGTAGGTTTCAAATATCCTGGCTTCTAACATTTCACTTTCTATATTTGACTCCCTCCTAGTTGCTGTGCTAAAATTAGAAAGATAAGTGCAGTTTTGTAGTCTCATTATATTCTGTTTTAAAGTAAGAAATCAGTTGTGTCGGTAGAGAGGAAGGCACCTCCAGAATTCTAATCAACCACAGTAATTATGAGTATGCAGGACTTGGAGAGGTGGGTGTTAAGAGAGTCGTGAATAAAATTCATCTCATGAATGAGTGCGAAGAAAATCAAAACTGACTTCTACTACTTAATGTAGAATTTATCGTTTTCATTTTCCACTCTCCAGACACACCCGAAAACCTTTTTCTCTCTAACAAGGATATCTCTACCTGTGCTCAACTGGCATTATAAAAGGATCAGTTCAGCCGGATGGATTAAGGGAATACAACTTAGGTATTAAGGTAGTCCGAAGAGCTAAAGATAAGGAGTCGGAGAATCGTGTTTTCCTTCGACTTAGGATGAGATTCTTCAGTTATCGATGTTTTTCTGCTTCTAATCTACATGGATGAATGAAATGCTGCAAAATTGTCGTATGTGTAACTTGTTTGAATGCTATGCTCTTTCTATTTTCTCCACAGTGGTTAACACTTTAGTGGTTGATCCCTGACCTTTATTCACAGCCTCCACCACTAGATGTCGCCTATGTGCCCCGGTGCTTGTTAATAGGGAATGTATAGGGAATTAATTTAGAAGTGTTTGTCCCAAGGCGACGGTTACATGAAGTTATCTTTAGAACCCTAAGTCGGGTAAAGGTGAAATGGTGCATGTCTCCCAACCTGACACGTGGAAGACTCACAGGTCGGAGCGAACGGTCGCAGCAAGGACACCCGCAAAGCGTGACGCCAAAAGGGAAAAGGACTTCGCCAGGAGACAGCTGTCCCGTACTTCTTTCTCCATTGTAAGTGCTCTATATCACTTGTGTTCCTCGACTGTTTTGATCCGCAGTGTGTTCCAGCATAGCTCCGGGCACACGGAGGCCCAAGAAGCAAGCTACCAACCCGCCTACTGACAGGCCACCAACCCCACCGCCAGTTCCAGTTCTACTACACATCGCGCCCTCGACTTCATGCCCAGCACCACCAACAACGAACCCTGTAAGTCATGAAAATCCTCAGTCACCCAAATCCTCTGATGGTTTCACCCTTGTTCTGAATCGGCGTAGTAAGAAAGCCCTTTCTTCCACGCGAGTAGCTAATTCCTTCAGTCCTCCTAAGTTCAACTACCCAATGTTCGTGGAAAATGTGCCCCCAGAGCTCGCAAACAGGCTCTCCTTCATGAGAGCCGTCAACGCCAAGTTCAATGAGGAAAAAATGTTTGATGTCAGGAAGACCAGTAAAGGCTTCGTGCTCGAACTCAACTCGGCAGAGAGAGCAGACGAGTTGGCTCGCCTATGACCTGCCGAGTTGGGAAAAGCTCTAGCACCCAGAGACAAATCGGCCTTGAGTAGGATAGTCTTTAAAGGTGTCGATTTAGACATCCCTCTGACAGACTTCGTCCTAGCCCTTGCCGAACATGGCCTAGTGATCAAAGGAAGCAACAGAATTAGATGAGCTAGAGATGGCGCGCCCACGACCTGCGTAACGATAACCATTGTAGAAAACCTTGCAGTTGAAACTCTCCTCCAGGAAGGTCGCGTCAGATGCGGCTCCTTATCTCTCCCAGTAGGACGATTCGAACAAAGGCCGCAAATCATTCAGTGCTTCAAGTGCGGGAAATATGGCCACACTGCGCAGGATTGTAGAGGCGTTCACCATTGCGTCTATTGCTCGGGAGATCACACTCCGCGCGAGTGCAATGCCAGAACCCTTCCTCCCCAGTGTTCTAATTGCGGAGGAAGCCATCGTTCTGACTCCTACACTCGTCCAAGGAGGGAGAAAGTCCGACTTGCCCTTGCAGCTCAATTCCCAGACTCTAAGTTAGGCAAAACACACGCAGACATCCTCAAAGGATCGTCGCAGCCGCCCGACGGGGAAACCGTCATTCCTAGACAGGATAACCCCCCCCTTGTAACTTCTGACTCCTCTTCCGATAAGGCCCCAACAGTCGCTTGGCCCCCGCCGATCATCTCTCTTACTACAAAAATTCAGGCTTCCCAGTTCGCGGATGACACGGCCATCTGGTACGCACATCGCAGCCCCAGTACGGCCGAGAAAGTAATACAGACTGCTCTCGACGGACTAGAAAGGTACTGTAACAACTGGCGTATTAAGATGAATCCCGCTAAATCGACAGCTTTCCTCTTTGGGAGGCAAAAGCGCTACTTCAATCTTGCCCTTACGATGCATAATAAGCTCATACCGAGAGCCAACAACGTAAAATTCTTGGGAATCACAATTAACGACTGTCACTCTTGGATCCCCCATATCAATGTCATCGAAATGAAAGCTTACAATAAGCTTAATTGTCTTAAATTCCTAGCCGGTACAAATAAATGTAACTCGGAAGTCATCCGAAGCTGTACAAAGCATACTTAAGACCCGTAATTACATATGCGTTTGCAGCCTGGGCCCATTGTACGGATCCCCAACTAGATCAACTTTCCAGATTAGAACGTTCCCTAATTAAGTATGCTTTCCGACTCCCTAGATGGACACGCAATGAATACGTCTATGAATTTGTTGATTTTCCTCCCCTCCCTATTTATGCCTCTCACAGACCGCCAGACATAGCAGACATAGCAAGTAAATAGCAATAAATAGCAACCGAACACGTCTAAAGAAAGCCCGTGTTTTCCCTATATTTAGTATAACTACTCGTTTGGAATCTTATAGTCAACACCAGGATCATCGATTGTCCGACTAAAGAATTGAAGTTCTTGTTTAAGTGATTTACCCCCACATAGCATAAACAGACTTATAACTCTCTTAATATGGAAGTAAGGGGTTCCGCACCGGAATCGGTCCGTTATTCCCGACATTCTTCCCAGAACAACGCATGACATCTATCTCTGATTGGAAAATATTCTTAGCACTGTCTCTTACCTAAATTATTGTCTAATTATGTTCTCTCTCCAGGTACTACAACCTCGACTTCACCACCACCCAGCCCCGTTAACAAAGTAACCTTAACAGTAAATTAACCACGGTGCGCCCAGCTTGAAGCGCTTACGGGCGGACCAAGTTGGGTCTAAATGTCAAAATTACATGGAATTGGGCACCCAAAAAGGATTTTAAAATTCTTCTTACCATTTTCCGGCACCTGCCTTGGCAGGAGCAGCCCAAGCTACATTTGATACCCTGACTGGATCCATAGCATCATGATTTAGGCCCAGAAAAAGAAGTAAGGCACTTACAGCCAGGTTTTCCTTTTCAAATAATGCTAGTTATCCTGCCCTCTCACCCAAGCAGGGGTGATCCCCACCACGTGGAGATCACAGGGCGGAAAAAAATATAATAAAATAAAAATATATAAAAAATGAAAGTGGATCCCTCTCTCTTTAGCTAGTCTGCCTTATTAAGCAGCTATCCTCTCAATTTGTCGGGACAAACAGCGAACCTGATAATGTTTTTCTTAACAGCTGGTACCTGTCAAACCCAGGTAGCCCACGGGGCATCTGATCGGTACTTAAAACTTATATAAATGCTTCTACTAATTGGATCGGATTTAATAATATTTAAGAGCGAGTTTAAAATAGCCCCAACGTGTTTTCATTCTTTTTAAAGTTAAACGAATAGGTCTCATCTTTTTCTAGGCTGCTATTGCAAATGACTACAAATTGCAACAAATGAGTAATCTGTAAAACAGACGGGAGAAACCTCCGGTCTCCGACCGGGACAATGGGGACCATTCCCATTGTCTAAGCCAGCCTCGAGGGCGTCTTGCACCTGCCAGCCCGCAGGAGGGGTCCACCGGGACTGGCGGGAATCGTGATGTATCAGGGAGAGGGGCCACTCCTCCCATTAGCTCCTATTCTTAAAATAATAATAATGATAATGATAATAATAAACGGTCTTACCCCACCCAAAAAGAGTATTAAAATGTGGAAAGAATTAGTGGGGGTCAATCCTCCGTTTCCTCGTCCTGGGGACGTAATGAGAAAACGAGGAACTTGTAGTGTCGTGTCTAAGGAGCAGACGACACAACCAGCATCCAGTGTTGCTGAAAGGGACTAGACCAGCGAGTCAGAGGCTTTGAGGACAAGTTTTGTGCTGTGCCTGTTTTTACTGGAGGAGTGGTTTTTATCAAGCATGGACGTGGTTGAACGCTCTAACTGCTCCAAGTGATGGTTCTCCTCTACCCCACATGACACTTGAACATATATACGAGAGAGCAGCCAGAGCTGGGGGTGTGTCAGGGGGAGCCCGTCTTCCGGTTGGCGCTTGTTTCGTCGTGTGTTGAGTCTGCCGAGTCTTGCTGGTCTGCACATTCGCTTTTTGGTCTGCTGAGCCTTGCTGGTCTGCACATTCCCTTGCTGGTTCTTTCCCAAGTCTTGCTGGTCTGCACATTCCCTTGCTGGTTTTTTTCAAGTCTGGCTGGTCTGTTTATCCAGTGTTTTTACATGGCCTAGCGCCTGCTAAACATTTACACTTTTGTTACATTCCGGCCTATGGCCTGAGCTATTGCCTGAGTCATTGTTCTTTGTCTTTCACCTATTTATTTATTTTATTTATTTTCATATATTTTATTAGTTTTTCAAATATGAAGCCAATAGATTAATTATGGAGCTCCCAATTGCCTTTCATTTTAACCCACGGTGCTAGGCAAAGTGCCATCCTGGCCCTAGCACTACAGTAGTCCAAAAATGAAGAATATGGACTTGCAGAGGAAGATACGCGCCTTTGGTCGTTGGCGTTGTGCAATTCTGTTGTCAAAATTTGAATTAGTTGTTTCCTATTTAACGGTTCCTGCGCGTTTAAAAAAATGATTTCCGTGCCCAAAAACTTGAGAACTACTGCAACAATATGATAGACAAAGTATGAAGTGAATGAATTCAAGAACACTTGCAAACCATATTTTCGGTTGCTAAATCTCTATCGTCACAATAATGTAATTATTGTTTCATCCCTCAGATACATCGCTCCAGTGTATGCAACTCCAGCCTATAAAGCCCGAACGACGACGCAGAAGCTGAACTTCCTCACCGAAGACAAGCTGCAAGTTTTAGTGAACGGGCCAAGAGAATTCGTCATGAAAGGCGCCGCCAGGACTGGCAAGACATGGATTCTCCAAGAAAAGATCCGGAACATCGTTATGTCTTGGTTTGCACAAGGACGAATCCTGCAAAAAGATGAAAATATCTTTTTTTTATGTTTTCATCGTCGTCTAGCAGCGCACTTCCGAGAGACTGTTCCCGACCTCCTCCTCACGTCCGTCATGGCTCTACTCAACAAGTGGATTCACATTACAGATGAAGAGAACGGAAGGCTTAGAGTGAAGAAAATTATACGTGAGAACGTAATTATTTGCTGCTTGGACACGAATGCGGAAAAACTGGGATTTTCTGACTGGAAAGAGGTGAAAACAAATAAACAAACAACACTCCAGGAGAAAAAAGCACAAGAGAATTATGACCATGGAACGAATACAGCCACAATGATTACTTATGTAAGTTGGGAAGCATTATTATTCTATGAGTTGCTCCGAAGTTCTGTGGCTGCCCTCCAACCTGGGAAGAAAGGAAGATGGCCAGTAATAACGGGCATCATCGGCTGTCTTTTCAATGCCTTCATTCCTTCAATAGAGGCATTGAAGTTCCTGGCCGGCACCGTCAGAACTATAACATTCAAAGAAGCAAATGGCTTCCAGCTGATTTATGAAGGAACTGTGGGTAAAGCAATGCTGGGAATCAGCAGAAAGCTATCTGAATGCTCAGCCCTCGCGACGAAAGTGCATCATATGAAACAACATCGTGTACTGCTGGATGTGGAGAAGATTCTCAATACCAGCAAACCGTGTTTTCACCATATCCTTGTCGACCAAGCAGAAGACTTGTGCTGTAATTACGAGGGCCACTGGTTCAACGTCTTACGTTCTCTCCATAAAGGAGGCGGAGGAAACTTCTGGCAGGCCTATGACCCCCTTTCCTCGAGTGTGATCCCAGATAATTTGAAGAAAGATGTGGAAAATGCCCATTCGTTGTATACAGTCTTAAGCAATCCAGGATCAGTTTTGAAGACATGGTCAGGTGACAACTCATTTTGGAAAGAATGGAACTCGACGGATTCAGGTCCTCACGATCCAGCGTATAAAAGAAACGATATCCGATCAGGGCATGATGTGTGCGGTCCTAAAGTGGAGAAGCTTCACGTGGAAAGCTTCCTAGCTGAAAAGATCCTTGGAATTCTGAAAGAAAAGTTCGGGAATGGGACTTACATCGGGGACATCGCCATCCTCTTCGTGAATCAAGTGGATTTTCTCATCCACGAAGAACGACTGAGGGAGGAAATGGAAAATAGCGAACACGATTATTCTAAAATCGGCCGTATCATAGTTGATGATGCTGAATCCTTCAAGGGCAGGGAGGCTGCCATTGTATTTTTGATCACCAATCAAAGAACAAAAAGAGGAAACAGGTTTTACATGGGAGCATCGAGATGTACTTCCCACCTTATTCAAATAGCCTTAGAGGTCACAGAAAAAGAGGACGCAGCTGCAGAAGGGAAACTTTCCCAATCCATACGTAAACTCTTGCCAAATGCAACTGAAGAAGAAAAGGATGCATTTGAAATTGAATGGCGCCGCTTCCATTTGAAAGAATAGTCAGAATCCTAGCGCGTGGTGACATACAGTATGAACATATGGTAGGCAGGACTCCCACATCGTGCGCTAGAGGAATAGACTCCTGAAATTTCTAAGGAAAAATAGTTTCTCCTCCGTGAATCGAGTGCTCGCCTTTTATTCTGGTCTCATCTGTATCGAGAAAAGTATCCATACGCTGCATTCTATCTCCGTAGAGATCTTCCCCAGGAAGATCCCCTAGAGATTTACCTACGCAATTCCTGTCATTTCTATTCGCTGGAAGTAACATTTTATTCTGCAATGTCACAGATACTGCAATAAAACACATGGGATGGATTAAAAGTTCAATTCTGCATTGTTAGTTGCCTCGAGCTTAAGTATTTTTGTCGCAATGTGCCTTTCAAGATATGGACAGATTGAACGAAATCATAATTGTTTTCCCTTATTTACGATATCGGCGTTTTTATTTGGATAACTCCAATTGAAATTCCTGTATCATATCTTCTTTGGAAAGCGACACTTTTATGCTTTAGAAATCACTCCACCTCTCACTTTACTCCCACTTTTCTCATTCTGAAAATAAGGGAAAGTGGAAGATTTCTTTTTAATTTCTCCTTGTTGTAGCGAGATAGGAAGTCTGAATCACTTTTACTAGAGCTGTACCGATGTATCGGCCCCATCGGCCATCGGCTTATGTCAATGGTGCTGGTGCAGGATGTGTGAAGCGAAAAATAAATTATGTGATGGTGGGAACGCAGCTAGGCGCCGGCCCTTCCGTCTCACTGAAAACCAGCCTGCCAGCCTCTCCCAAACAAACATATCAATCGGATTATTGTCCAGCCGGATTATCGGACCCGGCGGAGGACGGTAGCGGTAAAGAACGAGAATTCAATGCATCTCCATTTAAGTCATACTTTTGCAAGTGATGTATTACTAAATGCTCTCATCAGCAGCAAAGGGTAGCAAGCTAACCTCTGATACCCTTATAGAGAGAGAGACAGGTTAGACAGGACTAAACATGGTCTCTATCGTTTCAAGGAGGCCTACTGTATCACATGGCTTCCAATTAGACCAACTATACTTTATTGGCGATTTATTCTATAGCTCACAATCGGCACCAGCACCGGCATCGGCACCGACCGATAGTTATGAGGAAAAAATCGGCCATTGGCGCACCGGCTAATTGTGGCCACCGATACAGCCCAACTTTTTACCCTTCTGATTTTGCCTCACTCTCCTCACTCGTTTCAAGTGAAACAAAGCACTTGGGCATGTAACTTCGCAATGACGTGTATTTCCAAGGCAGTCTGGGAATACAGAAATTATGAGTCTGTCACACACACAAGTCACTTGCGGAAAATGTCGTCACTAATGTGGCTGTCATCACGCTCGACACAATTGCGCACACGGTCCACTGCATTGTGCTTGAAAATTTGCAAGATCGCGACGGGCACGTTTTGTCTTGTGTCTTTTGGAACGTTTCAAGAGAGTTTATCTGACATCTATTTGAGCACTAACGATCGAAAATAAATGAAGTTAATGTAATATTCGCAGACGCAGCGCCAATGCTCTCATTTTCCAGCTGTCTAATTACGCGTATAATCTCTTTTAGTAAATAGGCATGTATTACACGATTTTGGAAAAAGCCAAGTGCGTCTGCTGCCAGAAAAAAACCAAGCTTGGTTGAAAATATCGGTTCTGGTCAAGTGCCGGCAAAGACTTCATCAGAAACCAGGAGTTTTCGAGCCTAGAGGCCTAGGAGGGCTGTAGGCACTCTACAGGTAAGGTCCCGTAAAGTTCGGTCAATGATCTACTTTCGCGTCACGCGTAGGCTGCAATTCGAATCGCACGAACGAATCGGGTCATAAAATGAAGCCATGGAGGCCTCCCTTTCCTGGGAATGACGCAAGGACAAATTATCCTTAATCTTTAATTTTTTTTTGACAGCTTATGCAGACTTTTGAACATATGGATATTGCCTCCAGGTCCTAAGCTTTCGATTATCCCCTCAGTCGGTGAAACTCATTCATCCAACTTGAAAGAGTGTCCCGGAGTGACGTACACGTCAGCCATTTAGGCATATGGAAAGATGGAAGAATTAACGATTAATATAGATAGTATAGCTTTTTGCTTTTCATAATTGTTTGTTGTTACCCTTAAGAGAAGATTCTGGAGATCTAATTCATGTTTAGAGACGTTAAATAAATTTGCAAATAAGCCTCACGAAAGGGAGGGAAGGCAATTTCACTGAAAAAAAGAAATTAACTCTCGTCCCCCCATCTTTCGCATCTACGAGGATACTTAATTTGCTATGGTGCTAGAAAGGGAACACTGGCATCGTACTTCACCGTCGTGCCTACTGCCAAGAATTCCAGGGATTTCAAGAGTCCATGATGAAAAACGGGCGATTCGCCATTTCGTCGCCACTTGCGTTCACAAGTCTCCACGAAGAAGTCCATCACCGCAGTTTCTTCGTGGGGGTCCATCTCTCAAAATGCAAAATGTCTGAATTTGAGAATGACCTGTTCTTTTTTCACGGCTTCGAAGCCCGATGACCTTCAGTCCTTTGAAACGCTCAGTAACGACGCAAAGAAGCTAACAAGCGCGAGAGTTTTCAAAATGTTGTATTGGTTCCTTTCATCGCAGTTGCATTATTAGAAGGCAATCAAGTAAAAGTATAATGTATAGGAGACGGGAGTTACAGTAAAATAAGGTTAACTTAGGTGATCGTGTTGTGTGCTGCATGTTTCGTGTTGCCCTCGATTCGTCTGAGCTCATTAACGGCTATAATCGAAGCTGTAGATTCGAACATGTATCTGAGACTAGGACTCTCCCACACCCACATTTGGGTGGATCATTTCCTGTGGGTGTGGTCTCGTGTCTGTGCGACGACACTCGAGCATTTTGCATATGGCAAGAGGGAAACACTCTCGCTAGGGCTGGAAGGTGCGCCCCACGTAGTATGCCTCTTTCAAGCGAAAACCCTATGTAGAATATGGAATTCTATTTTCTTTTGCCCATGGGCACCATGTTCCATTGATGTGCTGAGATGCCACGAGGAAAGACAGGTGAAATAACCTCCGAGATATGACATCGGCGCTCTCAGTCTTGCGTTCCCGTTGCGGTTCTGGCATTTCACAAATTATTTTACTTCGCCTTCTTTGAGACAATGCTCCATTCACCTGATGATCGGATCGGCTACACGATAGCCTCTGACTCCTGTCACGGGGGCAGGGCTTAACTTGAATTGAATGCAATTTAAATGATGAAAAGACCTTACCCAAAAATTTATTTGCTTATTGGAGGAATTGCGAAAAAGAAAGTTTTTTGCTCCCCTTCTTCGGGATCACCTATGTGCGTCCTTGATGAATTCACGGGACCGCATAATTGGAACTGCTTGTGACCATTGTAAACTTCAGATACATAAGCAGACAGCATAATGTTCCAAAGGATGTTGATGGAACTTTTTTCAATACCTTAAATGAAACGTTCATAGAACATACATTAAAGGTTCAGGTGGTAGTTTCTAAATATCACGGTGGCTCTTTGACAGAAAACAGGGTCTCCTCCGGTTTGCAGCAGATTTACCTGCCACTAGTTCTAAAAACCCAAAACAAAGCATCAACGCCCTGCCGTATTGAGTCATACTTCTGACTTCTTCTGGGATATAGGTATCACTAGGGCTTTCTGGTGAAGCAGACAGCTGCCAAAAAAGCATCGATACTAAATGCACCGGATTCGGAATGGAATAAGTGAAAATGGAGTACCAGTCAGATCCGGGTAGTACCATTTCGTAGGAAAACATATTTCATCACCCGTCCATCCACCTCCTCTAGGACGGTTTCATGAGGTAAAAGCCAGATAAAGACTGGGATTTCCCCGACAGATGTGGACATTCCCAAGGGAATTCCACGTGACTCGGTAGGCGCCTAGCATCTGTTGCATTTTTTTATAATCAGGAAAGTAACATCGCCATTGTCTCCTGCAGAAACTTGAATCCCCAGGCTCAGTCCATTACTCATGAGGATCTCACTTCAGCTGAAACTTCTATTTCATTGAATCTCGTTGATTCTTCACTTGTTCCTTAAGGTACTAGGGACACCAAAAAATCGACCCCCCTGGATGGAAAATCTGTTCTGTAATTGTTGTAGAGGACCTCAAGGAAGGCCTCTGGAGCCCCTCACTGAGGTCCTCAGGTGAACCGCATGGCC
>CAJPEV010006137.1:0-11412 GCA_905338385.1 Darwinula stevensoni
TGCCCAAAGCGCATAAAAAAATTTCCAAGGCTCAAAGTGTTAAAAGGTCGCATTGGTTACCTCTGTATCTCTTTCCGTCTCTGAAGAAATACTAGAAAACGGGCCCTGCTGATATCGCATGCCTTGTTAACAATGAGGTTGAAATCATTGGAAACAATGAGGTTCAACAAGGTTGAAATCATTCTTGATTGAGTCCGAAGTGGAGAAAATCGTCCCTTCAAACGCCGAGCTCCAGACCATCATCAACAAACTCGGCAAAATCCAGGTCCAACTCCAAAATAAAATACTATTCCCCCGAAAGGACCCAGATGACAATTTCTGCTGAAGCATCCATTTATTTCCTTGCAGGACATGGAAATAGTCAAGAAGAATCTGGAGAAAGCATTGAAGTCTTGGCGAGTGGCAATGGGTAAGGATCCGTCAATGGAAGACTCGGTCGTGGACGCGAGCAGTCTCATCGCGTCCGTGCAGAACTCCCTCCCAGCCACTGAAGACAAGGATCAAGTCGGGACTTTGCTCTCCGCCCTCTCTGCCCTCTTCACCCATGAGAACACAACCTTCGCAGGTCTCTTATGAAAAGTCTTCCGAATTCGCGCCTTATTTGATTGGAGGTTCTCCTACGTCATGCATGGATATTTCTACTCTGCCAGAGACGATGTTGTCCATCAGTCCCCCGCTACACACGCACAGAATGGTTTTGAAACTCAACGAGACGTTCAAGACCGGAGTCCACGACACGACCACCCATCCGGACGCCATCGCCCTGTCCCAGAAGATCAAAAATGAGGTTCGATCTGGCATCTCCCTAACACTCCTGATAAGAATCTGTAACCAAAAAAAATCGACCTCTTCCTTTAGCTGAAGAACAGCTACCAGCTGGCCGGCGGGCAGGAGGTGGACGTGAACGTGACTCTTCCTTTCAAGCCTGGGAGCATCGCAGCCGAAACATTGAGTACCTTCAGCACGGATTCTGTGGATGCATCTCAGGTCGCACGAGATGCTGCTGCCACCATTGAAAGCAATGGAATTGGTGGAACTACTGTCACTGCAACAGGTAAGACAGTCGGGAAATGTCGACCGGACGCGAAAATTTCCCAGTGAAAGCCTTCCTGAGGTGTCTCTTCCCTGGTAACTTGAGTTTAACAAAATGCAAGAGGCGAATTATGCCTCCAGAAGATAGCCATTGCCCACAATTGCAACAAACTGAAACAATGAAAAACTCCCAGATATCTGCTACATAGGAATTTGATTTCATTGGTTGACCAGGATCTAATACTGGGATGATTACTACTACAAATGGCACATCGGTAACTGGTTCAGGGACATCTGGGACAACTGATGGGTCATTTGATGGGACAACTGATGGGTCAGCTCGTGGGAAAACTGATGGATCAGCTCGTGGGACAACTGATGGGACAGCACTTGGGCCAACTAATGGGACAGCGCATGAGACAACTGATGGGACAGCGCTTGGGGCAACTGATGGGTCAGCACTTGGGACAGCTTATAGGAATCCTGATGGGACAGCTCTTGGGACAACTGATGGGACAGCACTTGGGACAGCTTATAGGAATCCTGATGGGACAGCACTTGGGACAACTGATGGGACAGCTCTTGGGACAACTGATGGGACAGCATTTGGGACAGCTTATAGAAATCCTGATGGGACAGCACTTGGGACAGCTTATTGGAATCCTGATGGGACAGCTCTTGGGACAACTGATGGGACAGCACTTGGGACAACTGATGGGACACCACTTGGGACAACTGATGGGACAGCGCTTGGGGCAACTGATGGGTCAGCTGACGGGACGACTGCTACTACTGTTGGTACCCCTGGAACTATTGGCGAACCGCAGACATCTGGCATTTCTGGCAAAACTCCAGTAAATGGCATTCCTGGAGGCACTGGGGCTATTGGCAGCTCACCAGCTGAAGGAGCTCAAACAGGCTCAAACAATCGACAGACGCCATCAATCCCTAATGCCGGTGAGTGCTCCTTTGAAAAATGTTTAAACTTTTGTTTCGACCTCCATGTCCTTAACTTCTTCGCCTCTTCGTCTCTGCTTTCATCCATTTCTTCGATTTTGTCTCGATCCACTCTCTGTTCCGTTTGCATGACTTGGACGACGATGGATGCCAGGAATCTTGAAATGGGTTTCGATGCAGTCTGTGGGTTGTGAGGGTTTCAGTGCAGGTTTGGGCTTACTCTTGCAGTGAAGCTGCGGGTTGGGGGACTGCACATCACCAACGTCCCCTGGAAGAATGGCTTCGCCACGGTCGGTTCGCCGGAGTTCAACGATCTCTGTTCCAAGATCGAGAGTGGCGTATGTCTAATTCTATTATTTCCGGAGATCTCCGATTTCTTTAATTTTTAAGTGAGATCATTTGGGTACCGGAGGACTCAATCGAGTCTCTAGCTATGTTAAGCATAATGGAGCGCATTAAAAACGAAATGCGTACCTCATGGAAGCGGTGCAGCCGCCTTGGGAAGCTGTTCCCAAATTAAAAAAAAAGGGATTTATCATTTGCACTCCTTGTTCACGCGAGATGAAACTCACAGACTCGATTGGAGTCAAGTGTTGAGAGGCTAATAGCTGGGGAAAAAATTGTGGTAGAGATGAGGAAAAGAAAAAACGCGTTCGCCCTCACAGATCTTGAACCTCAAGGCTTTCCGGTCCATTTTGGCTCCAATCTCACACATTCCCTATTCCCTAGGTCTCGTTCCTTTTCTGGTTAGGTCGGAAATTCAGAGGAGGAGGGACATGTCTCGAATGGGACTCGGGATTCCGATTGTCTCTTTCTGAGCCAGAAATACCCAACCGTTCAGTTTCGTAGAGGCATAGCATCACGCTTGTGCGTTGCAGATGGTGTCGTCCCTGGCGGGCAGCAGCCAGAGAGCCTTCTACCAGAGGACCGTCTGCCAGGCCAACCGACGGGGCAGCGTCATCTCGGACTTCACCATGGAATTCACCCCAGGCGTGAACCTGGGGAAGGTCCAGGACGACATCGACGCCAACTCGCTCATGCCAGACGGGACCTATCACTTTGGGGATCTTCAGACCGACCTCCCTCCATCCGGTGAGTGCCAGGATCGAGTAAGCCTCCAATCCAAGCCGGTTTTGGGGCTGTTGGAAGCGCACGAATTTCTCTCCCAGGGAGGTCGCAGGCGACGACGACCACGGCCGAACACTCCGCGATCGTCAAGGTGTTTTCGGACAGGGAATCTCGTCTCTTTCTGCAGATCACTATACCTTCTGTCGCTGGTAAGGGACGAAATCTCAATCATTTTCTTATTGCTTACCATGCATATAAAAAAAATTCATTTTTTCAATAATTTTGAGGGATACACGTGGAATTTTGCAAGGAGGTCCTTCGCGTTCATGAAAAAAAAAATGACTAATTTCTTTTTTTGACTAATATAAAAAAAATGACTAATTTTTTGGGGGCATTCACACCTCCAATTCCGAGGATACACGCTTTAAAAAAGTTCTGGCCGTGTGGCTGAATTGCAATATCTTGATCCGCCTGCTGCAATGTCTTGATCAGCGTATTGTTTCACATGCAAGGACTTCATTTTTCTCGTGATTTTTTCCGATTCATCGTTTTCCATATTTTCATACTCAATTGATGGCAAACAGTAAAAAAAAATAAAGAAATTCAACTTGAGTAGTTTTTCTGCGGCATCAAGGATTTTTTTTTTTCTCGCTCGAGGACAAAATTATCCGACGAGATGATATTCGAATTTCTCGGGCAGCTCAACGAGATGAAAACTTAAGAAGAAAAAAAAAATTGAGTTGGATTTTTTTTTGTTCTCTTCTGGTAGCGCTGGTTCTGTTGATCCTGGTCGCGATGTGCTGCACGGCACATGGGCAGAGCTGCTGCTGCAGAGCCTGCAGCGGCAAGTGACCACTTTTGTCACTTTCGTCACTTTTGTCACTTTTGTCGCTTTTGTCACTTTTGTCACTTTTGTCACTTTTGTCAATTTTGTCACTTTTTGGTGTGTTCTTCTGTCTCTGGTGCCCTCGGGTTGTGGACTCACAGGCGGAAAAAAAACGCGTTGATGAGGTAATTCACCAGGTGCGCACTCCCGTCGCTCAAGACCCGTGTGGGAACGCCGCAATAACAAGCCAGTGCTCATTTTGCTCTCGAAGCGTCTTCAGACTTGGGAGCCTGCTCGCCTCTCCGCTTCTCAAAAATAAAATAAAAATCGTTTGCAACGGAAAATTGACCATCTTTCTCCTATTTAGAGCACCTAGCACCTGCGTCGTGGAGCACCACCCTTTTAAACACCACCTTTTAAAGACCATCTCTTCATGAAATTTTTGCGGAGGACAAGAACGCATGATAATTTCGGGACGGGGGGAGAAATCCATTAGAAACATCTTCAAAATAAGGAAGCAAAATTTCAATTTTGAGTATTTTTTTCATGTAAAATTTCAGGAAAACGGTATTACTCCCAGAAAATAATTCCACAGCGAAAGAGTTACGCAATTATGCTGAAAACGTATTCACCACCAGCTCTAAAAAAAATTTAATACCTGGAAAAAATACCTGGAAAAAAATACCTGGAAAAAATACCTGGGAAAATACCTGGAAAAAATACCTGGAAAAAATACCTGGAAAATACCTGGAAAAATACCTGGGAAAAATACCTGGAAAAAATACCTGGAAAAATACCTGGAAAAATACCTGGAAAAATACCTGGAAAAAATACCTGGAAAAAATACCTGGGAAAAATACCTGGAAAAAATACCTGGAAAAATACCTGGAAAAATACCTGGAAAAAATACCTGGAAAAAATACCTGGAAAAATACCTGGAAAAAATGCCATCTTTGGTCTGATCGCGACTGAAATCGATTGAAATAGATCGAGTCCACACTGTTGACTGTGGAAGTCCCTTCGCCTTCTTATGGGGAGACGCATGAATATTTAATGCATGTATGAGAGTCCGCCCTCAATTATTCATTTCAATAAACATGACCCGACGAGCTTTGTTGCAGCTCATGAGAACCATGGCAACGCCTGGCGAGACATTTTTCTTAAAGAAATATTTAAAAAAAACTGCCTATTGGAACATTTTCTTTTGAAATTTCCGTACGATCCTTGCTTGGTCATCGAATTCCAATCGGCCGAGCTGCCATCGGTATCCCCAAGGTACTTAGGGACCAACAGAGCCAACAAAAAAGCATGTAAGGCTAGGACCAAGGAAGGCGAGAGGGATAGTAGCCGCCCGTGATATTTGCCTCATCAGTTGATTAAGAGTAGGAAGCAGCAAAGAAAGGCGGAGAACGTCCTGTGATTCGCTGGAGGACCGGTGAGAAGGTTCCTCTATCCGCTATCGAGAGGAAATGGCCTACAAGACCCTCCATCTCGCTGTGCTCTTCCTCTCTTCAGCTCTCCTTCGTTCCCCCCCCCCCCCCCCCCCCCCTTCTCCTTCTTCATGGTCCTGACATTCTCTCGAAACGACGTTCAATGTATTGAGCAGTCACACACTCATGTCTGTTTTCATTCTGCTCAATTATACGTATTATACCGACGGCGCTCCGTAGACACCGTGTCGAACGAGCCATCGGATGACCCAGCGATTCCACCTCTTATCCGACCGATCGGCTATACCAACCGTTTTAAATGTCTTACAAGAGGGATGGAGAGTCGGATACCCGAAACGGGCCTCGTTTTTCGACATCTCGGTTTCGCCTCGGTCCCCCTCTCCTGGATATCGGAAAGAACTCGCCCGCCAGCTGATCGGGTTACGAGTGAGGCCCGTTTCGATTATCCTCATGTAACCTATACATATTTCTCCCCCTTCCACGGCATGGTCTGGAGCGAGCAGACCGGTCCGACCTGTTCCCGAACTGTCTGAACCATAGAGAGTGTATGATGGAGAGGCCTCCCCTATGGCGCGGCCGCCATCTTACTGAAGTCGCACGAGCAAAGTTTTTCATAGCAGACATGGAGAGGGGTAGGGCAAAAGAGGCAACTTGCCCCGGGCTATATGCCTGGGGACCTCCACCCAACCAATCACGTCACGCAGAACCGTCCCAAGATGGCAGAAGCACTTGTAACTCTCGAGGCAGCGAAGGCCTCTCCTATATACACTCTTTGGTCTGAACCGTTCCTTCGATGCCCCGGGGGCGCGGCGGAGCAACAGCAAGTAGACGTTCTCGACGGAGACATCGAGGCCTGCGAACTTCACTCCGATGGCAACCAGTGTTTCCGTACGGCAAAATTGCGTCCCGAGCTGCTTCTGAGAAGGCTTGGGAAGCGTAGAACGTTCCAATGAAATTGGTTCCAGGAAGTGGGCTACTCTGCACACGGTAGAATTCTTTTCGTAAATCATTCAGTGGGGGGAGTTAGACGACCGGGTGCACTCTGCCCACACGTTTCTGACGCCCCTGGGAAGTAAAGAGGGCCTTTTGAATTTCCCCTGTCAATGCCTCGTGTAAATAAACAGGACCGACGCTAAAGGCCATCCATTCGTCCGTGAGGTGAGGTCGCATGCTGATCGTTACGGCGAGCGGTATCCCCCCCCCCCATCTGGCTGCATTCGTCTTGGGAAAGGCCAAAGTGCAGAAACTCTTGAGACGTGGCAGTGTGCTCGCATCCCGCGTGCAAAATTTGTATTCAGCTTTATAATAAATTCTATGGCAGTTGAACATCATCATCATAATATGTCTCTTTGAGTTCGCCTGCCTCCACGATCGAAGGCGTCCATCGACCCGCTGTTATTAATATAAGTAGGGAGAACTGCGCATTTAAACCCCGGACCATCCAGACGCCTTGACCCTGGCCCAGTTTCTTTTTCTTTTAACTACGATTCTCGATCTGCCGCTCATGCATCGCTCATGCATCGCTCATGCATCCTGCCTTCCGCCGCTCTATACGAAAGTTTTCCTGCATTCATTTCTATACTGAAAATCTGATCGAGAAGCGATTCGACATCGGATTGCATTCGTCGATGGATCGCCGTGAATTCAAATGTGGAAGCAGCAGATTTCAGCAAGACGGATTTCCTGGGAGCGTTCATACGAGTGATTCATCGTCCCGTGAAAATTATCGATTGTCATCATGGTTCTCTGCGCGTAAAGAATTGACCTTCCTTGACCTCGAACATTTTTCGAGAATTCCCCTGAGGTTCCAGAGGAGTCCTTTAATCGCGATTGAAATCGATGGAGCGAACGCATGGTTAATAGATGAAGGAACGGGAGTCTGGATTTTTCAATTCGACGGCGAGGACGCTGGCGGTTGCCCGGATATGAAAGCCATGGCAACGCGGTGCACCCCGAAGCAGGCCGTTTTCCTCCGGGTCTCAGCAACTCACCTCACCCACCCGATTTCAGGGATTTCTTGCAAGATGAAAAAGCATTTACAGACGTGGAACGTCTCGGCAAAAGAATTAAGTGATTAACACTTCGAGCCCTGTGGTCGTCATATGATGTCCTATGCCCAAAGCGCATAATCAAATTTCCAAGGCTCAAAGTGTTAAAAGGTCGCATTGGTTACCTCTGTATCTCTTTCCGTCTCTGAAGAAATACTAGAAAACGGGCCCTGCTGATATCGCATGCCTTGTTAACAATGACTTACGCCTATTATAGAATCTCCTCCACGTTATGGAAGACAGATCCCAAGATGATCTCATTTCGCACCATGAATTTTTCATACCATTTTCCCTCAAGGGAAAGAAAAACAGAGCGCAAAAGTTGAACTGGAAGCACTTTTCGACATGGATTTGAAGGCAGAGGTGGAGAAAATGGCCGATTCCGACGCTGAGCTCAAGACCATCGCAAAAAAACTCGCCCAAATCCCGGTTCGTTCCAACAGAAAGCGTCATTCGTCTAGAAAGCACCACTGGTGCACCAACATAACGTCGTCATTCTCTTTCTTGGAAGGATATGAAAGCGGCTACGACGCAAATCATTCCCCCAAAAGGACCCAGATGACAATTTCTGCTGAAGCATCCATTTACTTCCTTGCAGGACATGGAAATAGTCAAGAAGAATCTGGAGAAAGCATTGAAGTCTTGGCGAGTGGCAATGGGTAAGGATCCGTCAATGGAAGACTCGGTCGTGGACACGAGCAGTCTCATCGCGTCCGTGCAGAACTCCCTCCCGGCCACTGAAGACAAGGATCAAGTCGGGACTTTGCTCGCCACCCTCTCTGCCCTCTTCAATGACGAGATCATGAGCTTCTCAGGTTTCAATCATAGATTCTTCTTCGATTCGCTCTCTCTTCGATCCGCCTGCTTACAGATAGCACTTCAATCTGTTAGAGCTGATGTTATCCATCAATCCCCCGTTGCACGTGGATAAAACGACATTGAAGCTAAAGGACGAGTGGAAGCCTGAAGTCCACGACGATCCCAACCATCCAGACACCACCGAACTGATCCATCAGATCCAAGATGAGGTCCGATCTCGCATCTCCCAAACCGAAAGCTCAGAATTTGCAGGAACCGACCCGTTCTCTCTCTCCAGGTGCGGCTGATCTACCAGCTGTCCGGCGGGCTGGAGGTGGACGTCAACGTCACCCTTTCCAACCGAGCCGGGAGCGTCCAAGCGAACGCCGTGACCACCTTCAGCACGGACATCGTCGAGGCGACTTGGGTTTCGGAAGTTGCTGCTACCATTGCTAAGGAAAAGGAAGCGAACGGCAGCATTGTACGAGGTAATAAGAGGCCTTAACTTTCGCAGTTCACACTCATCAGCCTATATACTACTTCCCTTTTGCCCGGTTCCCCAGTGATAGCGACAGTGGGACGTGCGAGTGTTGCTATGAATTTCTGGTAATTTTCCACAGAGAAAATTGCAAATTAGATACATTGAAAGACGTGCCATTCACAGCGTTGCTATGAAAGGCACGTCTCGCTATATCCATGGAACCCAAGAAATCATAGGGAAATTCATCAGCTCCGGCAAATGGTTCCCATGTGTCTGAGAAGGAACAGTAAGCAATCGAACGATTACCCGCTTCCGAATAAATAAATTACGTCCATCAATGACGTGCATGAGTTCCTCTCCAACCGAGCTCTGCGTCCGAAAGTTTCTGCACGAGCTTTTAAATTGCGAGACAAAAATATTTACATTGATTCGATGAGAAATTGCCAAGAAATCGATGTGACAAGTCGCGTTGCGATGCATCAGGGACGATCAAGAGAGAACTCGGATCAAGTGAAGCGGCTGATGGCACGGCCGACTTGACACCAGAGGCGGATACCTATGAGTTCCTGAAGAAGTACGTGGGAGAGAACCCGCAGGCGACGGAGGCGAAGCAGGCTCTGGACCAGCTGAATGCCCTCACGCCTCTCCAGGTGAGTTCGGCTCTCGCCTCGGAGAACGATGGATGTTGAAAGGTTTCCCTCGGTCGCTGCAGAGGGAGAACGCTAGGAAGTTCTTGGCGCGCTCGGCCGACGCATGGCAGACGACGCTGGGAGACGCGGATCCGGGGAATCCCCCCGAGCTGGCATCCGTGACGGATGTCGTCAGACTCCTCACCGCTTCAGTCACCTTCGGGGTGAGACACTTACGGGGCTTTCCCGACCCATTGAACCTATTCTGCAATACCACGAAAGCCCTTCATCGATTCTTTGCAGCCCCGGAACGTCACGGAGAAACAGCTGGCGGACGTCCTCAACGGAGATATCAAGGCGTGCGAACTTCAGTCTGGAGGCGAAGGCGCTCAGTGCTTCGGTATGGCCATTAGTTCCTCGAGAAACTTCGTTGAAGGTATCTTTGGTTGCTATTAGCATCGGCTTGTAACTTTCAAACACGTTTCTGTTCTTTAGCCAAGATGATTGAGATCCTCCAGACGCCGAAGATTCGGTCTCACGTGTACATGGAACTGGCACTGCCCTTCGACTATGCCGATCCGAAATCCGGGAAATACGAGACGCTGGTCGATTCGATCGTCCAAGACGTAAGCTGGATCTCCAACGTCGAGTCGATTTCTCGCCCCTCGAGACGAGGTCGAATGTCCATTATGCAGATGGGGAAAGCCTTCCACTTCGGCGGAGTCATTGGGTTCGAACCTGCTCGGGTCCTGGGACTAGCGAAGACGAGAAGAGGGTCCAACACGGGCGTCTCTTTGAAACTCTCCTACAGCCTGCCGAGACAAGCGGTCGATCCGGTTCCCACGATGACCACCCTCGCCGGGGCGGAGATTCTCAACAAAATCATCATCACCGGTTTGTGATTCGCAGTCGTCGCAACCGTTCCAGATTCTTCGACGAAAACAATTTTTTTTAAAGGGAAATTACGTAATTCCTGCCCTAAACAAGGAAAGGAAAGGTAATTGCATTTAGATTCATTTATCCGCTCAAGGGAAGGACAAAGAGATGGCTAAGGCTGACCTTAAAGAACTTCTCAGTATGGACTTGAAGTCGGAATTGCAGAAAATCGTCCCATCAAACGCCGAGCTCCAGACCATCATCAACAAACTCGGCAAAATCCAGGTCCAACTCCAAAAAAAAATAATATTTCGCCCGAAAGGATCGAGATGACAATTTATGCTGAAGCATCCATTTACTTCCTTGTAGGACATGGAAATAGCCAAGAAGAATCTGGAGAAAGCATTGAGATCCTGGCGACTGGCAATGGGTAAGGATCCGTCAATGGAAGACTCGGTCGTGGACACGAGCAGTCTCATCGCGTCCGTGCAGAACTCCCTTCCGGCCACTGAAGACAAGGATCAAGTCGGGACTTTGCTCTCCGCCCTCTCTGCGCTCTTCACCCATGAGAACATAACCTTCGCAGGTCTCCCATGAAAAATCTTCCGAATTCGCGCCTTATTTGATTGGAGGTTCTCCCACGTCATGCATGGATATTTCTACTCTGCCAGAGACGATGTTGTCCATCAGTCCCCCGCTACACACACACAGAATGGCTTTGAAACTCAACGAGACGTTCAAGACCGGAGTCCACGACACGACCACCCATCCGGACGCCATCGCCCTGTCCCAGAAGATCAAAAATGAGGTTCGATCTGGCATCTCCCTAACACTCCTGATGATAAGAATCCGCGATAATAAAAAAATCTACCCTCTTCCTTTAGCTGAAGAACAGCTACCAGCTGGCCGGCGGGCAGGAGGTGGACGTGAACGTGACTCTTCCTTTCAAGCCTGGGAGCATCGCAGCCGAAACATTGAGTACCTTCAGCACGGATGCTGTGGATGCATCTCAGGTCGCACAAGATGCTGCTGCCACCATTGAAAGCAATGGAATCGGTGGAACTACTGTCACTACAACAGGTAAGACATTCGGGAAATGTCGACCAGATGCGAAAATTTCCGGGTAAAAGCCTTCCTGAGGTGTCTCTTCCCTGATAACTTGAGTTTAACTAAATATTAGGGGCGTATCATGCCTCCAGAAGATAAGGTAACGCCATTGCCCGCAATTGCAACAAACTGAAACAAT